>PVIA01000005.1:966634-1120994 GCA_004024845.1 Tonatia bakeri
TTAAAAGCACAATGAGATATCACCTTATACCTGTCAGAATGGCCATCACTAATAAATCAACAAACAACAAGTGCTGGCAAGGATGTGGACAAAAGGGAACCCTAGTGCACTCTTGGTGAGAGTGCAGACTGGTGCAGCCACTGTGGAAACAGTATGGGATTTCCTCAAAAAATTAAAAACTGAACTTCATTATTACCCATTGATTATACTGATGGTAATATACTCTAAGAATCGTGAAAAATCAATTCAAAAGAACTTACACACCCCTGTGTTCATAGCAGCTTTATTTACAATAGCTAAGTGTTGGAAACAGCCCAAGTGACCATCAGTAGATGATTGTATTTGAAAACTGTGGTACATTTACACAATAGAATACTATGCACCAGAAAGAAAGAAGTCCACCTTTTGCAACAGCATGGATGGAGCTGGAAATTATTATGCCAAGTGAAATAAATCAGTCAATGAAAGACAAATACCATATGACCTCACTTGTAATGGGAACCTAACAAACCAAATAAAATATTGAGCAAAATAGAACCAGAGACATGGAAACATGGAACAGACTGATAGCTGTGGGAGGGGAGGAGGGAGAGAGGGAATGGTAGAAGGGAGGGGAAAGGAGCAGTCAAAGAACATGTATGAATGACCATGGACATGGACAACGCAGAGGGGTTAACTGTGGGCTAGAGTGGTGGGTTGGGTGGAGGGGGGCAAAAAGAAAAATAAATAGGACAAGTGTAATATAATAAATAATGAAAAAAGAAAATTAGGCAATGATGTATTTCATGTAAATAAATGACAATTAACAGATGTGAATAAAAAGACAGATTGAACACACCTATTTGAGTGAATTAGATTCAAAGTTTGATAATAACCTGCTTGACCACTAGTTTCTTTAAACCATATTCAAGTTTCACGACTTTCCTGCATTACTGCCTCTCACTTAAAGAATAGGATTAAATACATTTACCTTCCAATTTGTAAATATAATAAAATTCAATATGTAGGTAACCATAACAAAATAAAATGAAGTCTTCATAAAAATAACCATGTTGTCACTGGGAAATTTTGACTTTAATATTCAAATACACAAATATTCAATTCATAAAAAGAATAGCATGTTTTTTTCTAATTTAAGTTTTGGAAAATAGATTTTCTTTTATTTCCCTAAGTTCCAGGAACCCAAACAAAAAAGAATAATGGCACTTCGAACACATTCTTGAACACATTATTAAATTGCTTCATTTGGCAGATACACTGGTCCCCTTTTTAGCCTTTTCCTAAAGCTAAGTTGTCTTTACAATAATCATTCTTTCATCAGAAGATTAATGTTCACTGAAATTTGCAACTTTGTAGGCTCACAGAGCATGTGAAATACATTTCCATCAGGAAAATGTTAGTACAATAAAACATATTCTTGTGTTAAAATATGTCTTCTTAACATATAAAATTGCTTGTTTTATCTTTTGTTACCTAGACTTTTTAATTTACAAATGTTCCTTTAAATTAAATAACTTCAAAAATTATCATGAGACTGAAATTATGAATTCCAAGAAAGACTATCAATTTGTGATATATTTCTTGATTTGTGCCTCACATTGAAGTTTGAAATTTTACATTTTTATTCTTTATTTGGGCAAATATTCTTTATTTGGGTAAATAAAAGACATTAATAACACAACAACAGAATGCCCAAAACTTCTTACTACTGGTAGTCAACAATTGTTCATTAATTAGGTGGGAGATCACACCATAAAGAAACCTGCTTTATAAATACAGAAATTTTACTTTCAACTAAAGAACATCAGTGTGAATTGCTGAGAGATGGATTGAAATAAAGAGGACAATGTATAGTGAATAATTTTGTGATAATTTTACTACTGTTGGAATCATTTAACAAAAGTGTTCCATAAAAATCCCACCACAGAATCAAGATGCTAATGTTATACCTCATTTATTGCCAGTATATTCAGTGACATTTTATAATGTACATCTGTCATCCAGAGATATAAATGAATGAGGTGAAGCATAGAATTTACCCTCAGGAATTTCCATTAGAACCCCCAAAGTATAATATTTATGAGGTCAGAATCAATTAATCAGATAGCTGTATTTGCTTTTCAGCTCAGCAGGCTGCCTGTTCCACCAAACTGTTGCATTTGAAAATTTCTTTCACATTTGGCAAAAGAGTGGATTTGTAAGTGCTACATAAGAGCTATTTTGTAAATCAATTACTGTAGTGACACAGAGTGTATTCGGCAGTAATTCATTGTCTAACGGGAGAGAATATGAAACATGTTCTTATCAGAAATGCTCATCTCAGTAGGAGTCTGGGTGTGGGTCTCGCCCAGCCCACAGCTTTCTGAATAAAAGGCAGTTTGGGAAGAAATGCAGGCATGTCCTTGTTCTGCATGGTCATTCAGACTTGGGTGCGGTCCAGTTATAATAAACTGTCGCAGAGCAGAGCCCATTGCTGTCAAAAACAATCCGGGCAGAAAGGGACAAGGACCATAAGAATCTTATAGTAAGGGGGAAAAAAAAGAATCTTACAGTAGAAACGACGACTTTCCTGATAAAGAAGGGCCGCACAAAGCGACCCTCACGACACGTAACAAACGGTAGCCGCTGTGCTGTTCACGGAGGGCCACCAGCACCTCTGCCCAGAAAGCATCTCTCAGAGCCATTTTAGAGGTGGGTGAGTTAGAGGAATTCTGACGGTAAAAATATAATATCTTTTTTTTGTTCTTTTGCATTAGAGAAGTGATATCATGAGGATGGTACTCTATTAATAAAAATTCTGGTAATTATTTTTTTCTTTGATTTGGCAACTTGGATAGACATTAGATATTATAGATAAAGGGTGTAGGTAATACAAAAATTGAATCAAGAGACAATATACTAATTTTATCAAGTCTAGAATTTACATTAAAATCCTATTACTTGCATGACAGGTCCTAGGTATGGTGCGCATGTATGTAGAGGTGTGTATATGTGAAGAGTTGGTGGCTGAGTACAGAGAAGTCAGTGAGCACTCACGGATATAGATACCTGCAATGTGCAGTGAATACGGCCTGCTAGCACAACCCAGATAAATGAGCTGCCTTATAGTGCACTCGGCATGGCGTTGCACTAAAACAGAACAAGAAACTCACACATCACACAAGAGACTCACTAAAGATAGCAAAATAATATTTCTTTCTCATTTCCTTTCTGAAGTAAACTTCAAGAAATCATGGAAAAAACCCAACTCTTCTTCTATAAAATTAGAAATACATGAACTATAGTTGCCATCCCAGAATTTACTTTTCATAAGGAAAGAGATTTCCACTAGTTTGGTTTAGAAGTGCATCTCCTAAACCTAAAAAGTGAACAGTGAATATCTGTCAAATAAATGGACTAGAGTTTGAGTAGCATTGGATGTAGGTTTAATCTAACTACATTCAGCCAAGTAGGAGGAAAACCTTTTTTCTTATTTCTTTGCTTTTCTCTTCTTTAAACTACATCTCTTGGGCTCCACTTTCCATAGGAAAAGAAGGACTAATCCAAAATGCAGAGAGAAACACTGTCAATCAAATTCTTTTAAGAGTTCAAGGGTTGTGTCCTGAGGATTTAAGAATGCTATTAAGAATTCTTGAAGGTTCCTTTGGATTATACCCAATTTTTGCCTGATATTCTGACTTTTACCCCAAAGCCCGTTTAAGCAGATACTGCTCTGAAATACAATGAGGCAGGACAGACACATGCCTAGCCATGCAGCAAACAAGTATCACCAAAATTAGGTGGCACGAGTTTACTCGAAGTGCTTGACATTGAGTAAAGTTTAGAGGTTTAGAGTAGCTCGCGCAGCCTATAGAACCTCCCTGCATAGATGCCATGTTAGGAGTGGTGAAGCTGAATGAGGAAAGGGCAGGTCATCCCCACAAATAGAAGGCTGCCAATATCACAGAGAAGAGGGATCATAGGAGCCCATCAACTTTGCACAGTTGATAAGCAGAAGCTGAAAAGAAAGAGTTAAGTGCCAAATCACCACGAATACTCAGTATGTACAACTCTGGAATATGCCCTGGTCATCACAACTGTCATAATGTGGAACGCATGCTGAGCTGAACTGATGCCTGGTCGCAGGGGCAGAGGCTGCTGAGCAATCTGCACCTCTGAGAAAACGTGCCTGACATGAAGCACCCTTCTTTCAGCTCCAACTGATAGCGTTGGCCCATTTCCACAGCAAGGGCAGGCTTGGGCCCCAGTATCTCTGTTTTGAAATATGCATGCCAAATTGTTATATTCTGACCTTGAGGTGCTATGATTTTTCCAAATATATACTCATGCTACTTGGTGTAAAATTAATTAGCTTTCAGAGATGTCAGTGTTTGCAGAAGAGGGAATGTCACACTTTATCTAATGCTACAATTCAGAATGTGTGGATGTTCTTCCTGACAAATTGGGATATATTTCAATAGTTTCAGCTTTTCTGAGATGACTATATGTTTTGTTTCTTCAACAAATACTTAATAACCCAAGATTTGGCATATTTTAATACATTAAAAGTTTTATTGGTTTACACCATAAATTTTTATTTCCCTAACATTCTGAATTCTTTTGCTTTTACACATGTAGAAGGAAAATTTCTGGGATGCATTAAAATAACTGAAATTACTTGTAATGGAAAGGGCAGATATCCAAATAAAAGGAAAATTTGGAGTTGTACTTGGGCTGACCTTGGTAATAAACATGCCAGTGACAAAGTAATACAAAAAGAAAAAAGAAAAAGAAGGGCAAGTCTTTGAAGCTACAAGATAAAAACCTGGAGAGCAGGTATTGCACTATGCTTGATATCTCAATCCTGTCTTTCATTAAGTGAGTAGAGCAATTCCATGCAAAGTATTAGACACCTTTGTTTTCAAATTATCTAGTATCCCCTTGGTTAGGTGCCATTTTCATTTCGTTTTTAAATCTGGAGAAATGTTTTCAGATGCTACTGACAGTGAGAATCATCTTCACACGTATACTTTGGACTCAGTTTCAGGATGTGTTGACTGGGAGTCAATTTCAACACGGGAAATGGTGTACTTTTTTACTGAGAAGGGACTTGGCATGACACAGTGTATAGAATGGCACATTAGGAATAGTGGGCAAATGGGGGAAAAGTTGTAGTCAAAAGAGTGGAATAGGATGATCAGTCTTTTTCACTTTAGAGCAAGTGAAGTAAGAAAGAAAACTGAAGACAGACTTAATTTGAAAATGCTAATGTTGGCTCGTAACCTAAAGGAAATATTCCTCCTATCATTTTTTGAAGTTACTCTGTCTGCTACAAGTACTCAATGAAATTATTCTGTCAGGCTTCACCCCCCAGTTTTTGAGGACTAATATCATGTAGTAAGGCAACCAAACTCCCAAGAGAATAGCCAAACCATATTTTGAGGCAGAACAAATAAATATGGGCATGAAATACATTACTTCAGGAAAACAAAGGTTTTTTCCAACAGATCTGGGATTGCACTGAAATGCACAAAGTAACCAGCAAGAAGAGAAGACTGTTAGGCTCCAAGGTGTGAAAATTTGAGTGTCAAAATTCTAACCAGTGGGAACAGATGAACACATTAAAGAAGCTATATTTCTGTAATTACACCAAAATAAGCAAACTAACACAAAATGATAAAAAGTATTTGTAATATACTTGAGTTTATAATGTCATAGAAGAGGCTATTTATTATGTAATCAAATGGCGTGTATCCTACACTGTAGTTTTAGCCAGTTGAAAGATTACAAAACATAGAGATCCATTTTTATTATTTTTATTTTATTTTAAGTGCCTTTTCCATTTTTTTATTTTTCATTTTTTCATCATCATTTATTCCCCCATATCCTCTTCCACCTCCACCCACCTCCCTCCCATCTGCAATCACCACACTGTTGCATATGGGCAAAATAGAAAATGGAGATGCAGAAAAATATGTAAACTATGGAGAAATTTTGCATGCAGTGTTTAGCACTCCCTGTCTTTTCTATAATGAAATCATGGCTCCATTTGTGGATTAGTATGGTAACTTACACTTTGGTTATTCAGGCTGTAAAACTGTGGTAGTTGTCTTATGAGACAGTGTTTAATAGTATTGTAAAATGCCATGTGGTTGTCTGGGAAAGAAAGTTTATAGAGAGAACTGGGGCTGAGATTGTGGTGTGGCAAGGCATAATAATCAGGGAAGGTGGTTGTAATTTCTGTCCCTTCTAAAGGAAGAGTAACTGCCTTTAATACTGTGGAGAGTTGGAGTCCAGCCCCTAAATAACAATCTCTGCTTACTGCAACCTCAAGACTTCTTTTCAGGGCTTGTTGGGTTTATGTATGCCTTGTAGCTGAGATTCTTTGGCAGCAGTTCATATGGAAGATTATAGGACTTTTTTTTTTTTTTTTGAGGGGGAGGAGTGTGGTGGGACAGGCAGGGAATGTTCATTTCTCATTCCTGATATTTTCTTCCTTGCAGAAGGTGGAACTCTTGCTGGAACATTCCTGGCCTCACTTTGCACTTCAATCCTTCTTTCCCTGGGGGCAGTGGGACAGGGACAAGCTAGGTAGCTGAGATCCTAAGGAGAAATGGGCTTGTATAGCCCAGCCCTCTTCTCTTGCATTCTAGCATTAGGAAAAGATTGCTACTAAGGTGTGGGTGTTTTGTACTTCTTAATGCAGAAGTCTTACTTGGGCTGTACTAACCCTCCTTCCCCTAGGGAGAGGACTGCTCCAGGCCAGAGCTGTCAGTGACTGCGTGGGAGTCTGATTCTGTGGTTTTATTATTAGTAAGGATACCTTCCCAAAGATAGAAGTCACATTCTACAGCCTAGTCTTCATCAGGAGTACAGGTGCTGGCACGTTTCAACACCTGCGATGTACTCCTCCTGCTCATCCTTTCTGAAACCACAAAATGTCTTATAATCCATGAGATATTAGATTTTTTTGAAATATAGTATTTTTTTAATCTACCATTTCTTTGTCTTATTTCACAATTTGTTCAGATCTTAGATAAGCAAAAAAGGCTGCTATTTATTTGGAGTCCTAAAGATTCTAATATGTGTATAAAAACCAAGTGAAATGCTAATTAGAGATGCTAATTAAGCCATAGTGTTTTACCTGCAGGATATTTTTATTCTTACTCATAGAATATTCCAAAAATAGTAATTACATTAAAGCCACCAAATAGCAAGAAAGCTTGAATTTATTCCAATGCAGCAATGAAAAATACATTGGGAAACAGGGAAAGAAGCATGACATTTAGAAACAAGAAACAGAGCAGTAGGTCAAATCTATGGGGTTTAAAAAGTATTGCCTCCCAGTGAAATACGTGGGGCTTGTTAAAAGTCTACTGTACTTTGGAAGGATGAATTGGGGAGTTCATATTTTATATAGCTTAATAAAGGGATTACACTAGCTGTATGTTTTTTCTATAATATAGGAAAGCATTGGACTAATATAACAAAATGATATTGTAAAGAAGCATGAAGCGAAGACATGGAAATAAAAACCACAATACCCTCTCTTTGTGTGAAGAGACAACAAGGAGACAAAAGACAGTTTCCGAGATTGAGGCATGTTGAATTGGGAGAATTGATTAGAAGTGAAATTCAGAAGACGAATATATTTTGTAGGGGGAATGAAAGACATAAAGATTAGCTTGTGGAAATATAAAGGTTAAATGGTCAATACTAAATTCAAGGGAACTATATAGTTAAGCCCCATCTTGAGGAAAAACAGAGAGTAGAAAAGAACAAAATAATAACAATAACAAAAACCCACATTAACAACATCAACAAAACAAATAAAGGAAGTAGGTACCAAGTGTGGAATATTTCTGTACTTTCGATTGCAGCCCTTTATGAATCTAAAGACACAGATAAGTGACAGTGGTAAGTTTAGTGACATGAAGTTTTCTGTAGTGACTACACCAGGCAGAATCCACAGGACTGTCTCTAGAGCAGCAGGGGCGGTCCTTGTGCTGATGTGGAAGTGAGGAAAAACCATGTGCAAGCATTAATTAGAGGTGAAGTACCAAATGGTCTCCTGAAATCCACCTGAGCAGAGGTGCAAGTTGTTTTTGGGGAAAGATCTGTACCACAAGCAATGGGTGCTGTCATGAAGGAAGGAGTCCTAGAGTGTGCGTAATCTGAGTATGTACTCAGAATGAACCAAGCATGTAACTTGTGTCTACCTAGATACCTGTCGTCCCTCACAGAACACATCAAAATCACCATCTACCTGTGAAGTCACATTGTTTTGCCTCTTGTATTAACGATAAAATTTGGACTGAGAAAACAAAATTTATGCTCACTCACTTGATTCGGGACCAGAGATATAATAACAGCCTATTTTTTTTGTCCACGGATACTGAGCCTGCAAGAGAATTTCTTGAGCATAGATTAGAGATTGCACAGAAACTACATCTTGCTTAACTTCAAATCTCCCAGAATGGAGAAGTCATACACATAATAGGGAGTTAATGGATGTTATCTTGATTTGAATTAGCTGACAGCAATCAGGGCAGTGCTCTGAAGGAATCAGGATCAGTGTTCATACCGGTAACGGAAGACAAATGGAAGGAGGCTGGGACAACACTGTGTGATTGGAGATGCGGTGCCTCCGCAGCCTTGGAGGTAGGAAAGATGGCACTGAGTGAGGCATCTGCGGCATGTGCGTTTAGCTCTGCCTACCTCACTCTTCAATTAGGCCCTACCTACTCTGCTGGGTCAACTTATGTTTAAACGGTCATTTCATTATTTTCAGAGAAGAGTAGTATCAGTTGTCAATCAACTTTGTCTGTAAGCAAGATTGTAGGCATTCTTGGTGGGACACGATAGGCAAGGCCATAGTGTAGAGGATGGACTTTGTAGGCAAATCACTCTAGCATTAGAGTCGATCCTAGGGCTTCTGGGAAACATGCATTTTAGGTCAAGAGATCAAGTTTGTATCTGGGCAGAAAGAGTTACTAGAAAAAACGATGTTTCATTCTTATGTTTCTAATTTTCCAGGAAATAAAAGTACAATACTGTGGGAAAGATGTGAGCTTTTTAAAAAAGTTTTTCTGTTTTGCAATAGTCTCTGATAGGTCTTGGAAATTTCATCTCTCACACTTTGTTGCCTCTCTGCCACCATGAAGGCTGATCAACGGGGTTTAGAAAGTTTATATTTTTTTCTCGAAAAGCGATTAATGCCTACACAAAGTGGCTTGTGAAAATACTCAACTCTGAATTTGCTGGCATTCTGGAGACACTGAAGCAACAGTTAGAAAGGGTGGAAGGGGGAGTCAAATCACATGGAATAAGGAGACGGAACTTGTACCTGCTAGCACGCGAATGGTGATGGCAAGGTATCAGCCGGCGGTGGCCTGGAGAAACTCGCACCTCACGCAAGTTTATAGAGAACCACTGATGCCTTAACTTTGCTACACAGGCCACATGTTGACGTTCATGCCACTCAGTTCATGTTCAAACAAACAAAACCAAAGCAGATACCTTTTTGGCTGGTTAGGCTTAAGAGAATTTATTAAGGAACATTAGGTTCACAGAATGTCCAACGAAGCTAGAGAACTGCGCATGGAGTCTAGGCCGACAGGAGCAACACCCAGAGTGTTTACCAGGACCGCCCGGTGGAGACGCTGTGGCAACCACTGCCTCTGGAAGGCAACTCTTCAAGGCTCTTGCCTATTTTTTTATTGCATTCTCTTTCTTTTAAAAAATTATTTGTACGAGTTTTTAAAATAATGTGGATATTAATTTTTCTTCAATTCATGTGTAGCAAATATTTTCTCCCTTATTACAGCTCTAGCTCCGTTTTATTTAAAAAGTACTATCCGTTTAAGTATCAGCTACGTTGAATCAGGTTCGGTGATTGTGTTTTTCAAGTCTATATCCTTCCTGAGTTTCTTCCCTGCTGTTTTACCAAGTGGGTTAAATTCTGTCATTTACTGTAACTGTGGATTTCTAGTTCTCCTTGGACTTCTGTCATTTTTTTTCCCTGCGTACTTTTAAGCAATATTATTGAGTATAACTTATTTATAATTTTTCTATCTTTCTGGTGAGTTGAACATTTTATTGTTCAATAAATATCTTTACTTATAGTAATGCTGATTGTTTTTTGATATACTTTCACTTGTAACAACGTACCACTAATATTCTTTTGGTCAACATTTTTCTGGTGTATGTCTTTTCTGTCCTTTTATTTTCAAGCTTCTGTTTTTGTACGTTTTAATTATGTCTCTCATAACAGCATTTGGTTGGATTTTTAAATTTTAAACAATCTTTGTCTTTTAATTAAAGCACTTATTCATTTTTTATGAATTGACATAATTACTGATTTATTAAGAGTCCCAGATATGGTTTTACTCTATATTCCATCACATATACTTTTCTCTTTGTCCAGAGTTTGCTCTGGTTCTTTTTTTTCTACCCTTTCTTTCACTATCTTTAGGTAGGTTATTCTCATTCCATTTCTCTCCTCTACTATTCTGGAGATTTCACACATTTTCTCTGCATTTAGTGGTTATCTTAAAATAACACCAATTTAATGTATCAGAGTCTTAAGTTAATAACAAGGGCTTTACTACACATTGAATTCATTTACATCTTCCCATATTATATGCTTTTGCTTTCACGTGTTTCAATATTTCTTATTGCTTTCAAATTCACACTAGATTATTTTTTATGAAATGGTACTTTTGTTTTCTTAACTTCTATTATTTTGTATCTTGCTATCTGCTTCATATAGGCTTTTAAGAATTTTTTTAGTGAGAGTCTATTGGTGGTAAATTTTTTGTTTTTCTTTTTTGAAAATAATATTTGCTTATTTCTTGAAGTCATTATTTCTGAGTATAAAATTTTAGTTAGCAGTTGCTTTACCTTATATTTAAGATTTATGCACTGTCACTAAACTATAGTATGACTACTAGAAAGATAGTCATATATCTGTTACTATTTTTTTTATGGTAATATGTTTGTTCACTTGGGAGCCTTTCAGATTTTCTCAATGGCTTTGGGTGTTCCTCATTTTTATCATAATAAGTCTTGATGTGGATTTGTTTTAAAATATCCTACTTGAGATTCATTGGGTTCTCTCAACCTGTGAATAACATCTTTCATAAATTAGGATCCAATATTTGTTTAGATATTTACTCTGCTATTTATTTCCGTCTAAACTTCAAGTGCATATATGCTATACCCCCATTCTTCAACCTTTGTGTCTTAACTTCTATTCTCTCTTTTATCTTTTTCTTTCTCTAATGTTGCTTATTGGATAACTTTTTAATAAACCCACCTTCCAATTTATTAATTCTCTCATCAGCTGTATCTACTCTACTATAAACTTACCCATTTAGTTTTAAATTTTATGATACTTATTTCTAGAGGAACTATGTGGTTGTATTTTAATTTTTAAAATTCTCTACACATTATTTTAAGTGTACTTCTTATTCCTTTAAGTATTGTCAGGTAAAATAACTTTGTATTTTATCATTGATTATTCCATTATTCAAATATTCGTAGGGCCCCTTTTTGTCTTTGTTTCTGTTGTCAGCCAAAGCAACGTTTTCTTTTTTGCTTTCTGATTTTTATTTAAGAAGCACTCATTTTTCTTGGAAAAATATTTTTGAGTCTTTATGACGCCTAAGAAGACATATTTTTTGCAGATAATATTGCACTTGTTTCTGGACAGTACTTTGGGGTGCAAATATTATAGAATCTTTTTTACTTAATCACTTGAGATAATCTTGAATGACACAGGTAAGATGATTCGGAACTGCAAATCTTTCCAAGGTCCAGCCTGTAGTCATCATAACTTTTCAGGTTGCAAACTGTCTCCCAGTCCATGCACCATGTTCTTGCACCAAGATAATTTTCTTTGTTGCTTCCAGGAAATGGAATGCTGTCTGGTTTACTTCTGCTTTGTCTTTACACTGAGGGCACAACCCTTCGGGACTGCAGCTTATATCAGAGGCTTCCTGTGGGAAGCACCATTCGGAGGGCACAAACTTTGTCTCCTCTCTGAAGTGCCATGAAGAACTACGAAAACAAGAACTAAAATTATCTAGATTAGAAAAGCTTTTAGACTACACCTGACTTCAGAAGTCTGCTTACTTCCCTGAATTTCCAGCTTTGTTTATACTGTATTGTACCAGTAATTTCTTATTTTGATAGCACTTTTAAGCTTTGAAACAAATTATATGTTTGTCTAATCTGGGATTTTTATTGTCTTTACCAGTCAATGTTAATATTAGATAAGACTGAGAAAGAGGGTAGGGAAGGATAAACGTTGTCATTCCACAAATTTAAAATTCTACATTTCTAGGATCATTGGAGATTTTCAGCCAGGCCTGCTGCCTTCTTAATCTTGCATTGTCTTAGATAATTGAGTATTGGAATATTTTCATTTGCACAGAAGCATCCCTAAACAAAATATGTCCTTCATCAATATTGGCCAATAATATGGGACACTTTTCCTAAATTTCTTAATCAAAACCTATTTCTTTCTCTTAAGCGCATATATAGGCCAAGTTTACTTGCATTTTTTCTCATGTTTGCTTTGACTTTCTGTCAAATGAGATCACAAACCTTTTGGGAGGAGGCAAGAATTTCAGTCAATATAATATAGTATATTATCACCAATTAAGATAATTTTATTGCTATAATGTTTATTGCTTTTATATTGTTAATATTTTGTGCATGTGTTTTGTTTTTGGTAAATACTTCAGTGAAAAAGAGCTCTGCTATTTGTTTGTTTATTTTCTTTTGCAAATATTTTGCCTAGAATCTATAAGATCTCTGATAGTTTTTCCTGGGTTTTAATGATTTTCTACAGAATTATTTATTTCAACTGTGGTGTATATGTTCTGTAACAGGTATGTCTGTGACTTATATATTTAAAGGTCTCAACATTGCAGATATTTAAAAAATATTTAACTGCTTATGTCTTCATGTCAACAGACATTGCTTTTCTATTTTTAATTTCTTCCCCAAAGGTATCAGCTGTAACGAGCCTTATTCACTTCACCGTTGTGTTCATCATCGCTCTAACATTCCCAGAAAATGGATTTTGGTGTTTTACTTTTATCAGTCTGAAAACTTTTGACCTTTTTCGCTTGTCTTCTCCCTGGCCCTAACATATTAGAAGCTTCTTTAATTAAACGTTCTGTGGAAGTTTTCTATTGCTGTGTAACAAACTCCACAGACTTGGTTGCTTAAGACAACACACATCTATTTCCTTACAGTTCTGGAGGAAAGATACCTGAAGTCAGGTTCCTTCAACTGAAATCAAGAAGCTCCCTTGGAGGTTTTAGGAAAGATTCCTTTTTCTGCACTTTTCTACCTTCTTGAGCTGCGTTCTTTGCATTCCTCGGTCCTGCCCCTCGGTCCTTCTTCAAAGCCAGAAGTGCCGCTGCTTTACCTTCCTTTGTGTCCAATCTCCCTCTGTCCTCCTCTTAAAAAGACATTTGGTATTATGTTCAGGGACCACTTGGATAATCCAGGATAATCTCCCATCTCAAAATCCGTAGTTTATTCACATATGCAAAGTCCTTTTGGCCACATAAAGTAACATTTACAGTCTTCAGGGCTTAGGAGCAGGATATTTGGGGGTGGGGGTAGTCATCATTTAATCTACCTCATCAACGGTTCTTCCTGCACCACCTCATTCGGTAGCAGTCCTTTCAGTTTGCTTTTCTCTAATAAGACATGAAAGCCACTATAAGAAAACTCACACTTGTAGTAGTAAAAATTGACAATACCTTCATTTCCCCTTTTCATTATGTATAGTTACCTACTTTATTCTGTTTTCAGTTGTCGTATCTTATAAGTTTAAAATGGACTGGAATAAGCTTCACAAAGTTAAAATAATGAATACAACCACTTCAATGTTTTTGTCTCTAACTCCAATATTGTGTAGTTGTGTATTATCTAAAACTAAAAATTAGGTCTTGCAAATTCAGTCTTTGTGCTGTTTTCCTCCTCAACAGAGATTCCTAGTCGTTTGGTATATCCTTCCAAACTAGGAGTGTGAAGGCAGGGTTGTGTTGTGTGTCTGTGGGGTGGCCTGCGTGCACAGCACGGGCAGGAAGTGGTGAACGGCAGAACATCAGGCATTGGCCTGATGGGAGTCACATGACAATAAACCATACAGGACTGAATATTGATATGCAAATTAACAACATCAACTAAATGATCCAGGTCCTTACTCCTTTGGGTTACATAGCAAAATACAAAAACCAACAGGTAGTTAGTTGTTCTGACATCTAGGTCTTTCAGTTACAAAACCAGGTAAGTCACTGGGCAAACAGAGACAATATTCACCCTTCTCATAACCCGCTTTTCTATAATTTCCCAGTAACTTCCAGTTTTTAAAGCTCCCTGATTTTGTAAAAAACAAACAAACAAACAACAACCCAAAGACTATTCAGTCATAAATTTTGTTTTGGAACATGAATTTGAGGGAAACACTCAGACCTAAAGGTCTTACGCAAGATCCCTGTCAGGCCCTATAGGTTTTGGTCCCCGTGGTTTGCTGTCTGTGCTGGGAATTCTTGGAGGACTGTTAGGATTGTCTTTTCTTGTTGTTGAGGAGCCTTGGCTTTCCCAAAATTATGTAACTGAAGTAAATTTTTTTTATTAGAGCCTCTCTTCCTTATCTGGAAAAAAACTGTCCATTCTTTCTCAATTTCTTTCAAGCAATGATTATTTTACAAACACATAACATTGAGTAAATTCTAATTGGACAGAAACATGAAGTGACATGTTAACATAAAGCTAGTCAGTGCCAGACTGAAGGGCAGACCAGAGTCTCTGGCTCTCTAAGCCATAAGTTTCCAGTATGTTCTTCTTAACATCCTAATATATCAAACGATAGAGAACATGGGTAAATTCACTTCTGGCATTCGATAACCTTCAACTAGCACAGGGTATTAGCATATATGGAAAAAAACATTTAACATAAGAAGTAGCATAGTATATGGATCCCTGAATAAATAATTTTTGAGGTAGATTATGAATTAACCCCAGGTTTTCTTTTTCCTTAATTTATGTAGTTTAACACTGCTGGTGTTTAATTTATATTTGAAACATTTTATGTATCTTGATATATTTTAGAATAATGCATATCTGAAAAAAGGACCACTTAAAATATATTTTTAATATATATTTTTTCTCTGAGAAAAGCACTTTTGAAATTAGCCTGCTCTGGTAACATATGATGTACAGTCTAATGTTTTCAATGTTTTTAACTCTAGTTCATCTGACAGATCTGTTTTAAAGGTATTCAAGTCATTTTGAGGAAAATGAAACAAGTACCATTATTGAAAAAAGATCAAATGAAGAGTGGTTAAGAGTGTCATAGTAGCAAATTTGTTATTCTTAAGTAATTATGAAGACTTTCTGTTTATTGATGTATTTCCTTTCCTACAAGTAGCCACCTACTGAATAAATAGGTTGCAGGAAGAGAAAAGATATTGTAGGCATGGGTGGATACCTCTGCTTCTCTAGCCAGGAAATTGTATATTAAAATGGTCATAAGAGTAAAATGATCAGGTGGGTGGTGTTTTTTAAAGGATTGGTCTCAGTTTAAAGCAAAGAACAAATGTGTGGACATTTAGCATCACACTGACCAAGAGAAGATGCTTAGATTATAAATAAAAATTTTCAGTCTAAGGTGCAATACTAGGAAATGTGAGCATTTTAGTAAGTTAGTTAGGGGAGCTGACACAGACACAGGGAATTTAATAAATAAATGCACTTTGACCTTGATAATGTTTGTTTTGTTCTTATTATATAATCAAAAACAAAAAGAAAAGAAAAGAACTACAACACCCAACTTCAAGTCAAACAAACATGTATTAACAAGATGGGATATTAAGTGTCTGAGTAAATTATGTTAATATATGAAAATATATTTTACATTATTATAAAGGTAATGCGGATAAATGTCATCGATTAATGTGAAAGTAGATTCATTTTACTATTAGTTGTATGACATTTATTTGCACAAAATAATTTAAAACAGTATTACAATTTGAGATTTAAATAGTTTAGTTTTTAAAACATTAAATTATATAAGAATATAAATATATTTGGCTGTTTATTTATGAACCTTATAAAAATAATACCTTACCTTTATGTAGCTCTTTTTCTTTTAATTACAAGCATTTATCCAGGGTACTTTCTTATCTGCCCCTTAATCCAATGTTCCCTCCCCTGGAAAATATTTTTTGCAAAACCACAGATTTTAGGTGGAGAGAATGAAAGTTCAAATCTTCTCAAGGGATATTTAAGAATGTTTTTTCTTTATTAAAATATAGAGTCTTTTTAGCTATGGAGATTTAAACATCTTTTCTACCTTAGTTTCAGCTTTCTAAAAACATGCTTGAGAGAAATATTAGTAGACATTTTCCTGAGATGTTCGTTATGTTTCTGTCTTCAAAATTTGATGAAATTTGACTGTGAGAAAATTATATAGAGCATAGTTTCCATTCTAAGTGTGTCTCTATTTAAAGATCAGAATAATTGCATAATTTGAAATGGCCTCACAAATCATTTAGTTTTACTGAGGCCTATTAATATGAAATTACATGCTTAAGCATATAAGCTAGTTAGTGTTGGAGCTGGAAACAAATCTCAGTCTTAGGTTTTAATGCACTGCTTTTCCCACTATGCGTGATTTGTACCTAAATTTATACGTCCATTTATGTATTTAACATCTTGATATGAATGAAATTATTTAATTGAAAACTGGCCCTTATTCACATAAAAGATGCAGAAGAAAGCAGAGTTTTGCAGAAATAAGAATTAAGTTGATTAGAATCCTTGGGCAGTAGATTTGGCTCAAAATTTATTGACAGCTAAAGCAGAGAAGAAAATTACAGTGAATTATAGAGTTTTTGTTTTCTGTCACCAGAGAATGCACACACTCATCCATAGAGGCAATTTATTGTCTTGAAAATGAATGCAAAGTGGCATATATGAGAAGAATGTAGACAACCAGTATTGTCAGAGCACCTATAATCTTCCAGGGTTGTGTTAACTACTCTATCTGTATCATCTCATTTAATTTCTATAAACACCACACAAGGTCCGTATATTCACAGTTTTATCCTCAAAGAAACTGAGCATCAGAGAGGTGAAATTAACCACCAGTTACTTCCTCTCAAGGCTGTTGATCCCTATCACTAGTAAGTGACAAAACAAGATTTGGAGTCCACTTGTCTCAGGTGAGTGATGGGAAAGAGTGGAGTTTGATGCTGTGAAAAATTTTTTAAAGAAGTCCTCTATCTTTAAAGTAAAGATAGTAATCAATTTGTGCAAAAATACTGTGTCTTTATGAATAAAATAAATCTGTACGTACCATTTTTAGTGTTTGGATTTTTATAAAGTTGTTTTTTAGGGAAGGAAACAATGAAGATCAGAATTTTGGATAAAATCATTCTTAACAAAAAAGGAGCAGGGTAAGTGAGAAAGGAAAGAAGATATGTTATGTTTAGGGGGCTACTTCAGCAGAGAAGTAGCCGCAAGGCTGGGCATGAAATGCGAAGAAATATATAGAAAAGAACACGTGCACAGTGGAATATCTGCCATGTGGAAATGGTGGAGATTAGAGAACTGAGTCCTGGAGCCCCGAACACAGCCCTCTTGGAGCAAAGGCAGATAAGGCCATTCCAGGGTGGCCAGCCACGGGGCTGAACCCTGACACGGTAATTGGACTTCTGCTGTTTGACTCCAAAGCACTTGGCTGTCTGCAGACTTATCTCATGGTCAGCACGATTTGATTCTGGGTGAGCTAACTGCCAGCTGCTGAGTGGGTATTTGTAAAATACAGTAAGTACCTCGGGCTGTTTCTCTTTTCTTTTTAACAGAACTGCACTTGCTGCTAATTATGAAGGCTGCAGTTAACATTTTTTGGGGTGTCATCCATAGTTCTAACATCGCTACAGGTCAAAAACACTCCGTTTGTGTTTGGTCTTTTGGTTTTTCTTTTTGACAACATCAAAATAGCACAAAGAAGGGAAATTTCAAGGAGGGTTTTCCCGAAAGACACATGGTTTAGCAGTAGCACTGATTTATCATCCAAGAGACCAGTTCATAAAATAAAGATATAATAAAACATAATGGGACTGGTTTTTCCTCATCCTTCCTTGCAGCTCTTATTAACATTAATGGAAATTGTGAGTTCGGAAAGGTCACATAATGCCTAGTATTTCCAAAGGCTTTATATTTAGAACGATTCAATGAGAGAGTCTCATGTGCTTTATTCAAGCACAATGTAGAATAAAGGGAGGGACACAGGGCTTCTCTTTGGAGAATACTATGCTTTTGTTGGAGTAATTTGATTTATTTTACTGTTCAGAAGTGTGGAGGCAGAGCATGGAAATCATGAGACAAAAGGAGAGAGGGTGTTGCTTTATTACTAAAGCCTAATGCACAGTGAATAAGTTCACTTATAATAATTTCAGAACACAGCCTTTTAGAATTGATCTGTTTCTTCTTGATTTAGTGTCCTACATGGTCTATTTTACTCTACCCCTTACTCTGGAAATGTATAAAAAACATCTCAGAGGAAGAAAAAAAAAGTAATGATTTTTTTCCCTAATTGAATCAGACCTTCAAGTCCCCCTGGAATTGTAGCGATTGCCCTGAGCCAACCTTTTTCCTCGCTCAGTGTGTGCTGTCCAGGAGGTTGTAAGTGCTGCTGAGAAGGCAACACTGGTGTTTATTTTTTCTACTTAGAAAAAATATATGTATATTTATATACATATATATTACATTTTTATGGTGAAAATTTGAAAACCTATAAAATACAAAGAAAATAAAAATTGGCCATAATCTCACCATCCAGAAATAACTCTTAGCTACAGTGTAGTATATGTATACGGATGTTTACCTGTGAATGTTTTTGTATGTTTTATGAAACTGATACTGTATATAGATTTTTATACCTTGCTTATAAAATTATTTTATGAGGACTATTTCTCCAGGTCTTTATATAGTCTTTGAAAACATGGTTTTAATGAATAAATAATTGCCCATTGATTTAATCATCCTCATATTGTGGAATATTTACATTGTTTGCTAATAACAAAAATCCTGTTGTAGAAATTATTATGTATGTAATTGATACAATGTATTATACGTTTAATAACATTTGCTAATTTGGGAGATAAAAATATTATGTTGCTTTTCTAACTTTTGGTTGGTCAACAGATGGAACCGCGGAGCAGTTATTCCAATCCTGATGTGGCCCTGCAGTAGTGCGTGGTGACTGGACAGTGTGCTGTGTGAGGCACCGTGCAAGACCTCAGGTCGGAGCCTGGGGTTTGTTTAGAGCTACCCTTAAACATTACCTGCGGGTAAATACTTCAGGGCTGGACATTAACAGGCTTTCTTACACAACTTTCAGAAATAGCTTGTTTAAAAGAAAGACATAATTATGTATAGATTAAGCAGGAAATTTTAGTGTTCATGTCCCAAAATGTCTGTAGGCTACTGTGACATCTGTAGGCTACTGACAAAAACCTTTGTTTTCTCAGGAATTTTAAAGTAATTTTTTTGTCTTGATCGTTTGGATGTGTTCATATCAACCATGAAAACTGCTATGGTACTTCTCTGAGTTTGAGCGAATTCCAATGTGGAAAACAATGTGGTTGGAATTCAGGTGACAGGGATTATCAGAAATGGAATGGAGTGAAAGGTTTCTTTTAGAAGCTCTAAATTCTCTTCTTTATCTCCTTTTTTATTCTCATTCTCCTTTTGTGGTAAATTCTAAACTCGTAGTAATTTCCAAACCTGACAGCATTAGAATATTCTGATAAACTTTACATGTATACACATTTTTGCATCTATAACTCAGAACTACAGACTCAGAATCTGTTGGAGATGGGAGTAAAATGAGTACACAGTATTTTCATTCCTTTTTTGTCTGAGTTCCAACAAAATGTATGTATTGGCTTAACTAATAGACCTACTCAACACATTCATACTAAGTTGTAAATGACAGCTATTGGCTTACAAATCTTAATCCTTTCAGCATCATTGATATTTTGACTGGACACTAAGTCTAACAGCATGCTACTTGCTATCTCTCGAAGTGTTTTTAGCAGGATTTTATTTGTTATGTAGGAATACCAGACAAAGTGCAGGCTGTATAGGATAGTGACACCTTCAGTAACAGGTACACTGCCAATATGACAGCTCCTCGGAATGTATGCTCACATTTTCAATAGCCATTAGGAGGAAGCATGGGAGAAATATAAAAATATAAGGCAAGACACTTCCTTTAAGGAGCTTATAATCACTCAGTGAGACAAAGTGCACAGTTATAATACAAAATATAATAGGAAAAGGATGGTGCAGGCAGAGGTCTAGCAGGGTATAATAGGGTGGAAAGAAGTGATGAGTTGATATTCTACTTGCCTTTCAAAAAGGTTTTGTTTTTTACTTAGATATCATAGTCAGCTAGTTTAATACACTCTCAAAAGCATGGAATAAAAGCAACAGCATCAATATTTGGTCCCCAAAGGCAATCAATCACTTCAGTTTTATTAGCTATTTATTTTCTTGCATTTATTTCCTATCTCCAAAAATGTATGTGCACAGCTATTTCTTGACTTATTTTGAAAATGTTAAGCCACCTATTATGATATATTAGGATTTATTACCTTTACCTTCTCACATATTAGCACCGCTTAATATATTCCCTTATTACATTTAATATGTATATATGCATTTTCCTGTAGAGAACAACCTTTCCTTTCTTAATGCTTTCCTTATCTTCTTCCACTGAACTCTGTGACAAAGCTGTACCTTCTTTTTATTGAAGATTAAATTTCTCCAATGGTGCTATTTTCTGTCCTGTTCTTTCTTGCTTTGGGTTTTGACTTGTGTCTTTTCCTGTCCCTTCGGTGTGGTTTGGCAATAGTGTTAGAAAGGAGGTGAGTATTTATATTCAGTCTTCTATATTTAATGGTTAGATTGAATATCTCTAAAGTTGAGTTTGACAGGAAGTCTGGAGAAGACCTCGTAAAGCGGTGACTCTCCAGCGGGCCTCGGTAATGACATACTTGCCCAGAGAGGCAAGCTGAATAAGAACCCCAGTCAAAGGGTAGAACAGACACAGGAGCAGGATGGAGGAGAGGACCTGTCCTCCCCTCCTCACCGTGTGGAGCAGAAGGAAACTCAGGGAGATAACGAGGTACCTGTGGGCAGCATCCCACCAGGGCAATGTGGGCAGCCAATGGGGGCTTGTATCAATATTTAACACCAGGTAGGAAGGGGACAGCTTATCTGAGGGAGACATTAAGGTTTTCTAATGTCCCTAAATAGATTCCCTTTTACTTTTGATTGAGACATAGCAATTGCTTCATCAATGTTAGTTTGAATAATTATCAAGAAGATTTGATTAGTTTTCAAATGAGTACATCTGACTCTCAGTAGCTACTGTTATTTCAAAAATAATTAGCTTAATAATCCACACTGAAGGCAGTTTTCCTAGGAAAGGCCTGTGTGTCTTGACTGCAGGAAAGGCCTCTTTCTCCCCACAGTGTGCCTGCAGCCCCGCTGCCGCCCTTTTCTCTGAGGGGGGCAGTAGAGGCCCACAAATCAGGCTTCATTCCGCTCTTTGTTTCTCTCTCATTATTCAAGCTCAGTTTTCTTCTTCCTCTGAATTCTCGCTTTTGCATAATTGTGTCCTCCATTCTCAGGGGAACAGTGTTATCTTTTGGGAGGACCTCTATATCTATAACTCTGAACACTTGTGTTTGCAAATCTTAGAATTATGCACATAGGAAGTAAGGGTGAAAACTGCCTTCCAGATCAGCGTCTAACCCTTGCCTCTTACAGGCTCTGAAAACCGTGACAATGACTTGACTTGCTCAAGGTCTCAACTTAGGTGTTCATAGCACTGGGACCAGAGTTCATGCCTCCAAACTGCACCGCGTTTGCTGTCAGGCTTTCCTGGCTCTTCAGCACCCACAGTGCGTTTACCAACAAAGGGAGTGCAGTTCATTATCATGAAAGTAAAATGCTTGTTCAGGTTTTTTTTTAATATTGCCATTTCTATCTCATTTCAAGTTTTACCAAAATTAAAGTAGGATTTTTTCCCACCCTTTATCAGAGGATTTACTTGTTTTTCTTAATATGTCACATATTACATACTACATTAGGCTCTGTGAGGGGTATAAAAAGAGAAAAAGGTAATGTTTATATGAAACAAAAGAGAGCCAAACAAGTTAAAATAATATAAGATCACGAAGGAAGGGTGGTTATAACTAGTTGCCAGGTGAGTGATCTAAACTGTAGAGCTCTGAGTTTTGATGAGAAAAGGTTTGTTAAGGGGAGACACGGGAATTTGCCATAGACCTTGAAGCGGCGATTGGTTTGGATATGTGGAGCAAAGGTGGGGAGCGTTGCAGGGAGCAGAAGTGTGCACTTATGTCACCAGTGCCCTCCTGGGTCCGCTGCTGGCCTGGTGCTCCCCCTGCGGCGATGCACTCTGCCGGAGTCTGGGACCGAGTGCACACTGCACTGCAGTACAGCCTTCGGAGGGCCCAGCTCAAATGTGTCGGAAGCAAAATAGAAAACAGTAACACAGCTACAGTTAATCGATTATGTAGTTAATATTTTCCAGGCACAATAACCATGTCACAGAATTAAAAATTCACAATAACCCTTGGAAGTAGGTTATTATTATCACTGATTTGCAGGTAGGACAAGTTGAGGTTTCAATTGTAAGTGCACGTAGGATGGGAATCACGAGAGGCACTTTTTATAAAGTACATATACCAGAACCCAGGGCACAGCTTCTGCTCTTGCAGTCTGCAGAGAATCGGAGATTGGAGGAGCAGTTGTCATGGTCATGGTTGTTTAAACTTCCCAGGTGGCATTAATGTTCAAACAGGGCTGGGAGTCTGTGGCTTAGAGGGACCAGGAAACAATTCCAAGTTCATCCTTCTAATAAGTGGCAAGGTCAGGTTTCAAGCACAGGGGTCTGACTTGAACCTTGTCATTACATCGGGCTTTGTCATTATACACAGGAAGGATGGTGCTGCTCCATGGCAGAGCACTGGTAACAGGGCTGTGTGCCTGTGTAAGAACTCAGAAGAGATGTGTTTGGGGTGCTGAGTGCTCCAGCCTGACTCACTGGAGAACAGGCAGTGGGAGGTGGAAGACAGAGTCTGAGAGGATGCTTAGGTCTGCTCTTCAGAATGCGCAATCCGGGCCCCTCAGGAATGGCAGCGGCACTACCAGTCTTTGTTCAGTTCACCGGTGTGCCCGGACCACGTCTGAGACCCCTAATGAAACATGCTGCTAGTGGTCGTCTAGGGTCTAGATGGTTGATATGAAAAGGCCGAGCCCAGGCCTTCACCATACATAAATCTGTTTGAAACAGAAGAAAAGAGACATCACTGAAGGCAAGGGAATAAGCCAGATAAGCTTTTGAGGCCCATTCCAGAAGTCCAATGGTGAGAATGAGAATAGTCACATCAAAGCCACTCAGCATATTACAGAATGGACTGTGTCTACTTACTGGACGACTGGGTTTAATTGTCACTATTGCAAACTCCTTAACAACACTCAGATATGCCTGTGAGGGCCTCTGAGCCCAACTTTTAAGGCAGAGGATGAAGCCTTATTAACATGAGACCTCCTGTGGAGCTCTCTCCTCTAGTGTCCCCACTGAATGAATGATGTGGCTTCATCTTTGGGCTGAGAGCGGTCACCACTGAGTGAAGAGGGAGTCCAACCACATTTGAAGTAGAGGCAGAGCCATGTAGGAGGTAACTATATTAGTTAGGATCCTGTTCCTGGGTCTTCCTGTGCAGAATATTCTGGGTTCCTCGAGAGCTGCATCTTGCCACTTTGATAAGTGTTCTGACCTTTGGTTGTGCAGCCCCCCTCTCTTTTCTCCACTTTCTGCTCCCCTTCCCTCATGGTCCGCGCCAGGAGCTCACACACAGGCGTTGGGGAGCGGCCGGCATGCTGCTCCTGCTCTAGGCTCCTGTGAAGCGACGGTGGGGTGGGTGGTGTACCTATAATAGGTCTTTAGAAAAGAATGCATTGATTTCTCTGTGGATTTTTTAAAGGCTTTGGGATATGACTGAGGGAATGGCTAATTACTATTTATGACTGTTTCATTTGGAGCTAATTGCTGGAGCTGCTGCAGACGCCGGGGCCTTCACTGCTGTTCTGCACCGAATGTGCAAACAGTCATAAAATGGTCAGTGGGGGCTGACTCTTTGCACACCATTCCTGAGAGACTGTGTCTGTGTGCATGTGCATGCACGTATGAATGCTTGTGTGTTCACATACACGCACACTTTCACAGATTTTGAGAAAAGTCCAGAGGTAATTTTTGAAAACTCTCTATTGCTAATAGGTCACAGATGCATTAAGGCCACTTTGTCAAGGTGCAGTTAACAATGCTGGAATACTGGACTGCATTTGAGAAGTGAAATAACTAAGGAATTTTCTGCTTTTCTTTCTCCCTGGGTTGACCAAATGAGCAGGGACAGTAAGTGGTATGGAAAAGTTAGCTGGATTTCTCAAAGTTTGATGGGAGGAAAAGGAAAAGTGTAGAAATAGCAAATGGAGGGGTTTTTCCAACTTAGTGCTCTAACAGACTTTCCTACTTCACGTGAACTCAGGGTGGGTGCCATGTATAGGGGGGTGTTCATGGAGGTGGTGCAGGCAGAACTGTGCCCGTCTGGTGGGCAGCTTCTGGTCTGGACCATGAAAGATGTTCCCAGTGTGTCCCCACCCCCTGAGCACCAACCATCCTCCACAGGGGCATGGCAACAGCAAGCAAACACACAGACAGGCAGGGCTCAGGAAAACTGGGGACACGGTTGGCTGAAGAGGGAGTGTCACATCTCTGCTGTTTGTTAAGGTGAGTCTATCTCACAGTCCCATGCAATGGTCCTCACAGTATCATTGGTTTGTGGGTTTTTGTTTTTTGTTTTTGCCACCATCATATCCTCAGAAAAGCTCGACTTATTTATTGCTTTTTTTTGGAAGGGGAGAGGGGAGTCTATAAATCAAGGGTTTATGAGAGTCTCACTAACTGATATTCAAATTCATGTGTGTGAAACTGTTGGTTTGTGCTGCACATTAAATACAAAGTATGTAATGGGGAAATAATAAGAAACTAATTGGTGAGGACCAGCCTTTGATTCTGACTTCCCTTTTCAAGAAGGCAAGAATGACCTTGACTTAGCCCCTGTGGGAGCCTGAGAGAGATGCTCTCTGCAAAACTATGTCTCTACGGCTGAAATGGAGCGGTGCTGGAAGTGACAGAAGACGCAGCTGGCTGGCCCCGGAGAAAGGGAGGGAGTGTGAGGCTGGAAGGGGTTTTCTGACAGGGACAAATAAGGAAGCCTGTCACCCTGTTCCTGCTCAGGTCCCCAGGACAAGGAATGTTTGGGGTCATTCCTGGCAATGAATCCCAAGCCCTGGACTTCCAGCCTGACAAAGGTCTCCGGTGTCAAACACTGACACAGATACAGAGTTGCTCTCGTCCAGGGACACCTTAGGGACAAAGCCACTGCAATGACAGCTGCCAGGGGCTCTTGCTTATTGTGGGGCAGTAGCCAGCCCCATCTCTGTGCTGCCACTGGAACAGAGGACACATTCTTTCAATGTGAATGTGATTGCTTTTCTCTCCATCGTTGAGACAGGGTTTTGGAGTCAGAAATAAGTTTACTTAGAAAATAAAGTAATGTGATATTTTTTTGCACTCGGGTGTGGTAGATTAAAATTCATACTCCTTGCAAGTGTTTAGAATTTAAATGGCAACAACAAGGAAACACATACGCAGGCATGATTTAGGGCCACAGATTAACTGAAATAATGCTTCCTTGTTGGTATTGGTCGAGTTCCTGTTAATAATTACTCTCTTTTGTTCAATTCTCAGGGAGCTATTTTGGGTTTTGTGAAAGGATTACGAAGATGAAGAAGGCAGGGTCTCTATTAAGGCACATTCAGATTAAGTGGATAAGACAGATATCTGAATAGAACATTTAGACTCAACACCGTAAACATAAATAAGGTTTCAGAGCTGACCACTTACCTTTTTATTTTAGTTTCTTTGACACTTGAGTTTGAAGCACTCACATATATAAAATCCATTGCCTTCCTCTTAGAGAATAGGCCCTATTATGTGCTATTGTAAAGTATTATTTTACGCCTTTATAGAGCATATGTCAAGATGCTTTCACTATTTTTATATGTTGGTTCTGAGACCGGGCACATTAATTTGCTTGGGCCGCTGCATCACACATTGAGTGGTCTCAACAACAGACACTTATTGCGTGACTCTTCTGAAGGCTCACAACCCAAGACCAGAGCATCAGAGAGGCCATGCTGTCTCAGCAGGCTCCAGGAGAGAGGCTTTTCCAGGCTATCTCTGAGCTTCTGGTAAGTCCTTGGTACATGTCAGCATAGCTTCAGCCTTCACGAGGCATTCTCCTTGATCGTGTGTTTCTGTGTCCAGATTTCTCCTTTTAATGAGGACACCAGTCATGTTGGATTAGGTACCCTACTCTAGTATTACCTCATTTTAACTTAACTAATTCCATCTGCAATGACCCTATTCCAAATGAGGTCGAATTTTGAGATGCTGGGGATTACGATTTCATCACATGAATATTCAAGGGGACATAATTCGGCTCCTAACAAGAGTATCATTTCTTCTCTGATATTCCAAAAATATTTTGTTCCTCTGGAGAATTCTTCTTTGAATTGCTTCAACATTGCCTTAAGTGGGCCCAACATTTCATGTCATCTTTCTGTATGAGATGTTTAACTAGCATTTTTTAACAAAGACACATGGTGAGGCCCATTCTAGAAAAGGTCTGTAAGTATAGAGAGGGTCTGTATTTTCTTTTTTCCTGCCTTTCACCTGTTCAGCTCTAAGTGACTCTCAGGATGACCATCTTCGGGTCCTGAAGCAACGGTGGGAAACTGCATGAGACGACTCCTGGGAAGCAGCAGCGTAGGATGCGTGTGCATGGGTGTACTGGGAATGAGGGGTCAAGTGGAAAGTGAGTATGCTGCTGCTCCGGGATCCCCACTCTCTGGTCTAGAGAGCGTAGAAAAGTCACCCATGGGCATTGTGTGGAACATCAAGTTCATTTCACTGACTGATCTTACAACAGATTCACTGAGCTCTATTATTCTGAAAAACTAATAGGTCACTGTGCAATTGTCACAACTTGCAATACTGTTCTAAGCTCTAAAAACACAAATGTGCGGTGAGCTAATTCAAAGGCAGTGAATTTGTCTTTTTTCTTTCCTTGCATTTGTTTTTCTTTTCTTCCTTCTTGACAATATTTAATATAGTCCTTTCTATGATACAGGTGCTCAGTGACTACTTATTAATAGCTTTGAATTTAAAAGCTTGGGACCTGACCCAGATTAAGTTTCTTGAGTTCACAGTTTATTAAAAGATAATGCTAGTAGTTGATGTGCCAGAAGATAACATTATAACCGATTATGTATAACCGATGTGTTGAATTTGGGTAATTAGAAGTATAATCAAGACACAATTTTATTTTGTCTTCCTTGTCCCGCCATTTAAAATTTAGTTAAAGTGAGATAGGCAGAAAGATAGTTTTCCACTGTTCCTTCATGGAAACTTGGGTACAGCCTGAGACTTCTTTACTCACTCTGTGCAAACTGATCTATAATCACATTAGGTCACTAAATACAGTGTAATACAGTAAGTGGAATGTGCCCAGTCCAAAATATTAATAAGTGTTTTAGTCTATATTAGAAAATATTTCTTCCCCTCTGTCAACTTTAGCTTGGTGTTTTCCCGGCCTCAGAAAATGCGTGGGGTGGGTTTCTGCCTTCTGCTCCTTCTTCCACTTCCCTCCTCCCATACTGACTAGCAGACAGTGTCAGATCTGGAAGGAGAGGTCAGGAATGGGGACAGGGTAATCTTACTTGGTCAGATATTTTCCCCCCTCTGGTCTTGTGGATGCTTAAAATGAACTCTTTTCCTCTTGGGGCTCTTTTACTGGTTGTTGGTAAAGGTCATTGTTGGGAGCCTTGCAAGTCAAGGAGAACCTTGACTGGGGAGTGCATCTCTCTTCCGGTGGTTCCTTCGATTGTTTCAGCAGCTCCTGGAAACTTAACAGATAATTTCAGTGGTATAGCATACGTTTCCTGCATGCCATCCACTAAGTGGTTCTAACATAGGAAACAAGAGCAGCCTACTCTTTCTTTCCTTCATAGTTGGTCTACATCTGTTCATTGCAAATACCTGTCCATCTTTTGCTAAATCCAATGTAGTCATCTGTGCTCTTCTACAACCTGCTTTAGTTTTCTTAGGCTTAAGCCAGTCACCAGATTTTATGATTCTCCAAAAGTAAATGAACTCACTAAGTTGTTCTGAGTTGTCTCCTGGATGTTCTTCTCACCCGCCCGGACGTAGAGGAGAGTATAAACCCCACTGTTCTACTGGGATGGGAGGTGGGCTTATAGCAAACCAAATGCTTCCTCCTGGAATAATTATCTTCATAAATTTTTGCTTTTTGACATCTCTTTACAATGTACAGTTGACTCAAGAACAATGTCAGGGTTAGGGGCACTGATCCCCATATAATCAAAATATAACCAGAGACATTGAAATAAAGAACAAACTGACAGTGACCAGAGGGGAGGTGGGTAGAGATAATGGGAGAAAGAAAGGAAAGGATTATCAAGGAACATGAATAAAAGACCCATGGACAAAGCTAAAGGGTGGAAGGATTGAGGGTGGGAGACGGAGGTCGGTGGGGTGGGACAAAGTGGTGGTGGGAAAATGGAAACAATTCTATTTGAACAAAAACACAAAATAACTAGAAAAAAATCTGAGTATCTCTTTCTTTCCCTAAAATTTGTCCCCGCTTACTATCTTTGGCAGATTTGTTCCAGTACCCCCCACTGATACAAAGGTCTGAAGATGTCCAAATTCTCCATATAAAATGAAGAATAGAATAATATATATAAGTTGGCCCTTCACATCTGCACAATACTCAACAAAGGATGAAAAAAATATTGGTTTTTATCCACGGTTGGTGGAATATATGGATGCAAAACCCAGGGATATGGAGAGTCAACTACATATTTATTGAAAAAACTATATGTATAAGTGGACCTGCACAGTTGAAACCTGTGTTGTTCAAGGGTCAACTGTATGTACTTTTTTAGTATGTTACCTATGCTTCCATGAAAAAGTTGAAGACATTACAAAATTGTTACTACTACTTATTATTTATTCACAGAGTGTCTTAAAGCATGTTATTACTTTGAATCTCATGAACTGTATTAGATAGGAAGGCAAGTTACAGCATCTACATTTGAGAGACGAGAAAACTGAGGCCCAGAGAATAAGTAACTTGTGCAACTACAGATGGCAGATAAATTAAAATGGATCTGGGGCTAGGTTTTCTGATTATGTTGAAACAATGAGTGGTTTTCAATAGAGACCACACAGCCCAAGGCGGGGGGTGGTACATGTGGACCAAATGATGGAATGGAAGAAGGAAAATATAAAGCTTAGGGAAAAAAAAGCCTAGTTTTCCAATATTTTGATTTGCTTTTCATTGCATTCATGGCATTTCAAATAAAGGAGTTTATGAGTTTTTATATATTTCAAGAGTTCATGGGGGAAAAACCTAAGAAAAATCCACTCGAAATACTCCCCCTCACTAGTCCCATTGTCTTTACTCGGCTCATACAGTATGGCAGGGTTAAGACTCACTGATTGTGTTTAATGCACTTGACCAAAATGACATTTATACTGAGATAACAAGTAAATATCTTATTTCAATACAGTATTTAAAATTATCAGCATAAAAAGCATTTTAAAATCAGAGCTTATGAAGTCTAAGACTTAAAATCCCCAGGAAGTTGCCTATTCAAAAAGCTAAAATGCTAACCAAACAAAAGTAAACTATAAACATGAACTCTTCCTCCTGCTGCTCCCCTCTTCCCTAAGCCCCTCTGATTTTTCTGGTTTATTTTAAGCTCATGCAGAACAAAACCCTTGCTGTTCCTTAACAAGTGAGAATGACTTGCCCAGACACACAATAAAACATTTGTGACAAGCAAGCATGCACGCCCTTAATCCAGATCTTGCTTAGCACAAGGTACTCTCTGGCTGCCTGATTCAACAAAGGGCCTTCTGTCCCTGCTCCTTGCCAAGGCTGAATGCCAATTGTCTTAAATCTGATTGCTCCTTGAACTCCAGTCCCCTTGCGGTGGATGCACGAGAGTGCCACCCAGAATACCAGGACCCATTAGGCTGAGCTAAGTGAGAATATGGTTTTAACTGTTTTCCTTTATTCTTCACTCCTTAAAAAATTTAGGTATAGCCTTGTTTTGCTTCTCACTTAGCCTTCAAGTGTTTGCTCTTAAACTCCTCCCCCCAGGACCCCTTACCTAAAATAGCTGCTTTTCCCACTTTGTCAGGCCTTACTACCTTTGACAAAGATGTCACTTGTCTGAACCAGGTTTGATTTAGTTAGATATCCATCCCAGAGGCATACTATTGCAGGGTGCATTAAGAAGTGTGTAGCCAATGTGAAACAAAATACCTGGGTATAAACAGATTAGAGAACGTTTTGGAGAGGAGAAAGGGGAAAATAAATTGAGGAAGTATTACTGAAAAGCACTACCTTAAAAGAGAGGGCACTAAGATGGACTCTTGGTAACTTCTTGAAAGGAAATTTCTCCCAAATATTAAATTCTGCATGGGTTTTTTTTTAAAAGATATTTATTTATTTATTTATTTATTTATTTTTAGAGAGAGGGGAAGGGAAGGAGAAAGAGATGTAGAGAAACATCAGTGTGTGACTACCTCTCTCACGCCCCCCACTGGGGACCTGGCCTGCAATTCAGGCATGTGCCCTGACTGGGAATCGAACAGGTAACTCTTGGTTCGCAGCCCATGCTCAATCCACTGTGCTACACCAGCCAGGGATGCATGGGTCATCTTGTATTTTTGTCTTTGTCATTCATTTTAAAAAAATGGAATGATTTATTTATAATTAAGAAGGCAATACATTTATTGTAAAAATATTTTAAAAGAGTACAGAGGAGAAAATGACAAACCCCACAATTTAGATGTATGAGAATACATCTTCCCTAGATATATAATGCAAGATTTCTCTTTCTCTATCTCATAAGCACATACACACACAAAATAGCTTATTTGGTAAATGATGTATTTTTCTATAATAATGTGTTACAGGAATATTTTATTATAACAAATATTAATATGTGGTTAGAATTTCATGTTGATATATTATAATTTACTTAAATAATATCCTGTATTTGATTTTTAGGATGTCAAAATTTTTAGATATCCTAAATAAACTTGTAATGAAAATGATTGAAGTTACATTCATAATTTTATGGCAAATAACCAGAAGTGAAAGTTTTCATTAAAAGACCATGAATATTTCAACATATTTTGATTTTTATTGTGCTCCCAGGAAATTATTTCATATATACACAATCTTTGAAAAACACATCAACATGTGCTCTTCGTGGAGACTCCCTCAAACAGACCGAGTATCTTATTAGTTCTCACATCTTATCAGTCCTAATGCAACTTCATAAGCCTCATCTCAGTTTAAACTCCCGTGCACAGAGAGTACAAATAGGACAGTGGCTTCACGTGCTTGTATTGGGATGTATTCATGTATTCCACATCTACCTCTACGCGCTTCCTTTGTTTTGTGACAGCTCCGTGCTGCACTCGCAGGGGGAGTCAACACCTTGCGTGTTGTGGGTCCTGTGCATTTGGGATGACACGTGGGATGCGAGTGAAGAAAGTCTTGAACATATTATTTAATTTTGAAATTCCCTGTGTTCTGCTTGGACATGTTTATCTTTAAAAGAAACTAAACATTATTATGTACAGTCATTATTCTACTGGAAATGAGTGAAATTGACTGGTTATTTGTAAAAGACGCCATAAAATTATATTTTGTTAAGTTATTTAGCTTTAGGGGAGCTATGGTCATGTCTAAATTGAGTTTTTCTTTTCTCAGAGTTTCTTTCTGCCAGATGCTGTGTTTTGTGTCATACAATAATCATCATTGATTTCTTAAGGGTGTTCTTGATTCTTTCTTAGCAAAATTGGGCAGCAGATTTGATTGGAATCATTATAGCGAGGTTATCTGTATGTTTATAATCAATACAAGCAGTTTCTTCTTTTCCAGTTTGTAGGACAAGGACAAAAAATTCAACCTCCTGAGGTGATCCTCCCCTGCCCCACTCCTTCATAGACACCCCTACACTCACACACACACACTCATACATACACACGATCATAAGGCCTTATCAGGAATCATTAGCCAATTTTCTGTCTTTTCCTCATTCAAATAGCTATTTATTTTTCAGTGCATAAAAGACCAACCATGGGTAAATATTGTTCTTGATTTGAAACAGATGTCTTAAACTAATGTCTCTCATCTTTTTTACTCTTTGGCTAAATAAACTAAAGAAATGGAAAGGTAGAGTTTGAAGTTAACTATTAGTAGTTTATATACCAGAAAGGCAGATGTTTTGATTCAATATCAAAGGTATCCATTTCTCAGTACTTGACTGCTATATTAAATAAACTCATATATCAAATTTATTAAACATTTGCACAGCAATTTGCTAGTCATATTTGCACAAGGCAACAAATATGGCAGAATATTGTGGGATATCACAGCAGATTAGACCAAGAGAAGAACTCCTAACAACATCAATCATAGCATTATTTATTTTTTATATATGTGAAGAGAGAATCAGTTCTAACTTCAGAAAAACTCAGTTTCACATTAACCCCAGAACTGGGATAGCATTACCAATCTTAACCTACATGCACAAATCTGAATCCAAGCCATCCCCTTTGCTTTCTCTTCAAGGAAGAATGGCTTTTTATAGAGATGTTCTTCTAGTTACAGTTGAGTATCAGTACTTTACTTCCCTGACTGGAATAAGCTCTGACTTTTTTTCACTGCTCCCTCCACAGATTCATAAATATACACAAAATTTACTCTGATTTATGTTACTTCTTCAGAAGAAAAAGTAATGTTTTGATACCTTATTTGTAAATCTTAAATGACAGAAAGTTTTGTGTATCACTTAGGATTCAACCAGGGAAGCAAAATTACTTTGAGTAATTACTTTGAATCACTTTGAGGTATAGAGGATATATTTTAGATCTTATATAATATTGGGAGCTCATAAAGTAGTTTTTGAAAAGCTGTTGCCTCTGCATCATCTCTCTGGTGGTGGGGCTGAAGTTGCTGGAGGTCAATGGAGCCAGTAGTGGAAGAAAAGCTAGGGTGGATAAAGGATGAACTGGAATTCCCAAGGAGAAACTGGAATTTGCAAGTGTTTCTCACTACATGCAATCCCTACAACAAAGGAGGCTTCCGGAAGGAAGCCAATGCACTTTACACACATGCATGATGTAGAGCTTAGGACTTAAAGGAGGAGATGTGGTGGGAGCTGCAGGAGCTGGGGACATGGATGCTGTCACACAGTAATTAGATGCTCAAACAAGTTAGCAACTTTGTACTTGAGCTGCGGCAGCAGCTCTCACCCTAACCCAATGCCAGAGCCTGATGTCCTTTTCACGTCCACATTCTAAATCTTTAGTACATTTCTTGTGGTCTCCCTAACCCACAACCATCAGAGAGGGGAATTCTAGCAACTGCTGTTCCAGTCTAGTTCAGCTGACACAGTACAAAAGCAACACACGCAGTGACGATGCTTTGAGACTCGTTTTCCGCTGAGCTTTAAACTTCATGGCTGAAGTTCACCATACTGCTTGCAGTTCATGCCAACTCATGCCCTCTTGTTACTGCCATTTCCTTTAATTTTTCATGACTTTGAGTTCATGTGTCCTTCCTATGTTTTTTTAACCTGATAAATTTCTAATAATTCTGTAAGAACAGCTCAAATATCCCTTACCCTGGGAAGTTTTCTTTACCCTGGGGGCAAGGTTATTATTGTTTTCATTACAATATCAAGCACTTGGCATTGTGACTAGTGTTTATTGTTACTGTTTGTCCCAGTAGAAGAGCTCAGTTTTGGCAGAAACTGTAGCCTTCTCATTAGTATGTTCTCATTGTGCAGCAAACACATATAAATAAAAGTTAAATGTGTTTGGCATAAGTTAAAAATTAATCTGATTTTTTACATATGGTGGAATGGACATGAATGTTCTATTATTACTCTAAATTTTCCAAGAATTACTGCAAGAACATACTTACAAGACAATTCATTCTTTAAAAATATTTCATTTATTTATTATTAGAGAGAAGGGAAGGGAAGGAGAAAGAGAGGGAGAGAAACATCAATGTGTGGTTGCCTCTCATGTGCCCCCTACTGGGGACCTGGCTGCAACCCAGGCACGTGCCCTGAATGAGAATTGAACTGGGGACCCTTTCGTTCGCAGGCCGGTGCTTAATTCACTGTGCCACACCAGCTGGGCCTATGATTCATTTTCTTATTTAGATGAAATCATTTCTAAGACATCAAATAACCAAAATAAATAAATCAGAAGCCTCCATTATGGACATATTTGAGATTTGGAAGAAATGGTACGTGAAACCAATCATGTGGATTCTCCTGGAAGAGGTTGCTGTAGGTTTGCCAGACCCTACTTTTAAGCCAGATAGCCGCACTGATGCGCATGTTCTAGGCCCAGGTAACATTTCGTTTCCTTCTAATAGGGCCAAAAAATATAATTAGAAGTGCAATTTTATAGTAATGTATCTACAAGTAGCAATTATTTTTTAGATAATAGAGAAGAAAAATTGTCTTGACACGTCTTTCCATAAAATCATTACTCTGCGAGAACTGGTATTTATATAGGACCATCAGTAATTTGTCAAAGATAAAGTTTTCAAAGTATGTAATTAATTTTAGGTCAAAGAACTAAAGTGGTTTAGACATATTTTCAATAATAGTATGTAACACTATTTTTATCTCTTTTACCCCTTTGTTAAAATAGGTTAAACAAGATAAAAAATTTTACTGTGCACTATGCGAAGTGCATCTGAACGACGTGTAGTTTAGAGGGCTTTTTTTTTTTCTTTTGTGGACTCATCTTTTTTTCCTATTTGCTTTTTTAGCTCACTGCTAAATAGGTGCTTTATTTCAATAATTAACTTAATTTTGGTTCCTAGAACAGTTACCTGTCTTCTCTTTCATATGACTTTCTGTTTCCCTTGTATAAACTCCTGCCTATCTGTCATTTACTTACGGTGAGTTTACCTACTTATCACTATGATGTGTCTGTTGTTTATCTACCTATCCATCTATCATCTGCCTGTGTGTTAGCCTGAACACTATGAAATGTGCATGTTTTCGGTAAAAAAAAAAAAAGTCTAATAGTAAATTCAAATGTAAAAGTATTGACAATTTAAATTGTAAGGATATTGTAGGCCATCTTGATTTATTCTGTATATGGGGAGACACAAATCATAAGCTACAAAAGTATGTAGTGATCTTATTGATTTCACTTGTAACAAAGTAATGTGTGGTACAGTGGAGTAGAGAGAAGGGCATGGTAATTTTGTGAAATTAAAACAAGTAAACAACAGCAATGACAGGAAAACTTTGTATTTATGGTAATGGTTAAGAAAAAGCACATAGTTGATGCAGCCAATTCAAAGAATTCTTCAACATTATTTATTATAAAGTGAAACAGGAAAAATAAAAGTTGATTCATTTTTAGATTTTAACAAATATAATAAAGGAAAATGTATTTTTTCTTTTTATTTTTTGTTTCCTTTTGATACAACTTGCCATTGTTATTACCAAAATGCATTTTCTTTGTCAAAGAGAAAATAACTGTCCAACTTACACAAGATAAAATGGCGGGGCTGCCAGGAAATAAGGAATAATACCTCATTTGTATAATAGAAGCATAAGTAATATCAACACCTTGTTCCACTAACAGTGTAAAATATGGAAAGACTACTGTATTTCTAGCAATAGAAACAAAACACCTGGTTAGAAAGATGATGATGAATTTATCAAGGTTAAATTCCCAACAGGTTAAGCAAGACATTGATTATTTCTTGGTGGTGAGGAACACTTATAAATAGATAAGAATCTAATTAAGAAAAAGTATACAGTTTATTGTTGAAATAGAAATTGTAGACACCATGTGACTCCTGCTGTGTGAATGGCAGTATAAGAATGGAATATAGTGGTAATGGCGTATATGCCATACAAATATATGGCATATGTGAAGATACGACATTATATTGATGCCTATCTTTCCCTAAATCAATGAATTAATTTAATGTAATTCCAATAAAAATCACTCTTATTTTGTAAAGATAGACAATTGTGAAATGTACTTGGAGAGGCAAACCAGCAGGAATATCTGGGGAAAACTTTAAGAAGAGCTAATGGAGTGTAGCATCTAGACCTACCAGAAATTAATACATACAATAAAGCTTCTATAATTAGTCATTTGGTATTGGTGTAGGGCTAGATTGAAAAATGATTGGGTCAAGATAGAAAATCTAGACATAGTTCCATTTGCACATGAAATGTAGTATTGTAGTTTCTAAGTTATATTCTACAATAAAAGAAATAAAAGGGTTAGGTGCTCCTCAGAGAAAGGGCTTATTCCAAGGCTCAGGCAGGGACCATGTGACCGTGGGATATTTAGTACGTCAGAAAGTTCTGTGCACGTATATATAAGAAATTATTTGTATAAAATAAGATGCTAATAATAGAATACTCTATTAGCATAATAAGTATTATAAATTGATTTTTCAATATCTAGGATAAGTTTGAACTGCATCATCTGTATTTCTTTTAACCAGGACACAGTGGTACATACAAATGAGATTATTTTCCAGGGTTTTCAGTGGAGATCAACGAGTAATGGAAAGAGATTTATTGACCTCTTAGATAATCAAACCCATTTCAAATGCTCTGAAGTTTCACAAAAATCTCTGGTTTCATTACTGTAAGTGTAAAAAAAATCTAATATGTCAAGAAAAACAGGAGCCATTTTGAATGTTACATGTATAGATAATGACCAAACGTGACCGCAGTCCTCAGTGTGATCAGGAAAACGGAAGTGAACACTAAATGTTTGCCTATTCATTGCACTCCGTAAGCATAATATATAAAGTAAGTCCATTTTAGAAAAGTACAAAAAGCATCCACAAAGACTTAAGAAAAAAACCTATACTATTCTTTACTTTAAAAGGTAATTTTACTAACTGGAGCTTAATTAAGTCTACAGAGCTTAATTAAGACTTTAATTAAACAGGCATCTTTCAGACACTGATAATCACATATCATAGGCTGTTAAAACACTGGTACTCTGCAAAAAAAGTTTCAGTAATAGAGAAGGAATGATGCATTTTCTGAGGCTTTAAACACTCATATTCCTACATTTTGCCTTTTAGCTCTGCACTGCCATGTCACTCTCAGCTTGCAATTTGAAGATTAAGCAATCACTCTTGGCTACACAACAGAATGACAGCTGAATGTAATTGATATGCAGAGAATCCCTGAACTAAATTTTACCTCTGCACATTCTTGTAAGTTGGTTGACTCTGCATCATGGTGCTGCTCTGTTATTTTCTGTGCTCCAAGTGTGATCTGAATCTCAGTCCCCTGGTAATGAAACAAGGCAACCCCTGAACAAACAGTCCATGTTACAGCGCTCAGCAAGTCCTCCAAATATGCCATGTCAGTTAAAAACTGTTCTTTTTAGTTGTGGTTCCTTTCCGTGTGACTTTCATAAGGTAAGATCACAAAAGTGGGTGAAATTAAAAAGAAGAAAAAAAGCTGCCCAAGGTGATTTCTAAGGTTCATTTGAGTTGCAAAAGTAATTTTTGTTAATAAATCCAACTTGCTCAAAATATCAAAAAGTCTGGTAATTTTAATATTTTTATTGTATTTAATTAGATGACTTATACCACTTCTCCATAGCCTTATTACCTGGGAAATAAAAAAAAAAATCCTGAATTTATGTCTGCTTTTTAAGAAGCACGTTTATATTTTATATGATAAGAAGCTCTACCCGAGGTGTCTCGGCTCTAGCTCTGAAGAGTACTTGGAGGGATGGAGTAGTGAATTGAGTTTGTGAATGTATAAGAATGAAAGAAGCAAAATAAAACAATAATAAAAGAAAATTAATAAGAAATAAATTAAGGGGATACAAATGAAAGTGACAGGGAGAAGTAAGGGGAAAATAGGTGCCATTATCAAACACAATGCAAGCAAGTATTGGGTTGGCCAAAAAGTCCATTACATTTTTTCCATAAAATAAAAGACACATTTTTCATTTTCACCAATAACTTTATTTATTTGGATATTTTCAGTATGTTGGCTATCTCCCCCTATTGGATTCTAGTGGGTAGAGGCCAAGGGTGCTGCTAAACATTTTCCAGTGCATTAGACAGCCCCACAGCAAGGAATTATTTTGCCAAAATGTCAATAGTACCAAGCAACTTTGCAAACCACTTTGACACATTTGATCAGTCACAGCAGCTTCTCCATATACTGCACAGATCTTTTTTTTGTGTGTGTGTTTCAGTTGCATTTTTACCTTTCTTGAAATAATAAAGCATAATACACTGAAAATGTGGCATTTCTTCTTTCTTCATCAACATTAAAATGGCTACACAAAAATTCACCAGTTTTGCTAAGTTTTTTTTTTTTTAAATGCAGGCTGATATGACAGCTGTCACAATACAATCTAACAAAATTGCTTAGAATGAAGTTAAAGGCAACTAAGCACTACTAGAACCATCATGTGGAAAAAAATGAAATGAACTTTTTGGCCACCTCAATATGTCGTATATGTGGGCAAATATGTGGATCACATGGAATTGGTTATTTCCTGGATCTGAGCTCTGTGGGCTCATTTTGCAAATACAGCCCGACAAGTTCTGAGAATACCAGGTGTATCACAGGTGATTGTTACCCCGTGATTGTGTGCCCTGGTTGCCAGAGCAGCCTGTGTTCGTGCATGCTGTCCCAACATGAGTATTAAGAGCATGCCCTGTCACTCTTAAAAGTGTCTCGATAGAAAATTACATGATTAATCTGTGCATGCTTCATTACTTTTTACATTGTTTAGCATGTCTGTATGTGTGTGTACAGAGGAAACAAATGGAACTGTTTAAAGCACAGGTGGCAAACACAAGGCCCTCAGGCTGAATCTGGCCCTCCGCCTTATTTCTACCCGGTGGCAGTGCCGAGCTGTCACTTAACGGTTAAGGAGTAGTTACATTTACACAATCCTAAAATTATATTCAACCCTTTGAAGGCAACTGAAAGGCTGATGAGGCCCCTGGTGAAAATGGGTTTGACACCCCCAGAAAGATATTCCTGAAAATATTGTTTTATCTTATTACTTGATCTCACTGGGTTTCACATGCTTTTGAAACTTCCATGTACCTTCTAGAAGGAAGAGTCCAGGTAGGAAAAGGACTTGAGCCTGTAAAACCAGGATAATTCTGTCACTCCTTGGCTCTTCTGCCATCAGCCCTACCTGGCTTTGGAGCTGACTTTGTCTCACGTTTTAATAAGTGAGCAACCATCAGTGAATTTTGATTTACAATTTAAATATAATACAATACAGACACACTTTATCCTTCCCCTTCACAAAAGTCTAAGTTAATTTAACAAATTTGTATTGAGAATTTATTATATTGCAGGGACAACACTGAAGAGACTTGACAGTATAGAAGGAACACTTTTCTTTTTCAGGAAACTCACACAACTGAAACAAATTCAAGCCAGTTACATACACAGTAGCTGATGGTGAACCTGGAAGGTAATAATAGGTCCTTTGTTCCCTAAGAGTCACAGGAGACTGAGTATCTGACATATGCAGAAGGTCATGCTCAGGCAGCTGGTAGATGGTTAAGGAAGTCAATGGCATATTTAGAAATAAAGAGCTGTGTTAGAACGAGTATACACAAGAGAAGCAGCGATGTAGGCTATAAAGGAAGATAAAAAATTTCAATTTACAAACAGAACTGGGAGATGTTTTCCCAAAGTTGCCACCATTGAAGATTTGAAGAATGCACAGGTTGTGATTCCTACCACATCCCCACTGGGCATCATGTACTTGTCTTGAGCAAAACCCAGACTGATCTTAGAGAATTAGAGTGGATTGTTTAAACATACTCAAGCTGTGACTCCAATTCTAGCTGTTGTTCCAGATGTGGTTTCTTTACTAGAGCAAAGAAACTTACCCAATAATTGGTAGTTCATTATTCTGTTGGATTTTTTATATATAAGTAAAGACGTTATATATATGTATGTGTGTGTGTATACATACATATACATATGCACATATATATGCATATATACATATGCATATACATATGTATATATATATATACACCTACATATGTAGGTGTATATATATATATATATATATGTCTTTCAGCTTACAAAGCCAGAAATACACTTTTATTGTTCCACCTTAGAGCTATATCGATACTCTAGCTCTCTGTTATAATCTCATCTACAAGAGCCTTGATCACCTTTCCTTTCCACAAGATTTCCTATCAAACCCTCCACTGATATTAGGGTGACAGGAATCAGGGACAGGAAGTAGGAACTGTCTTGGATATTTTGGACAGGAAGAAGTATGTGTGCCAGAGGCTAAGAAGTACTAAAGAGGCTAAAATTCATGGGCCTGGCAGTTTGGTGAAATATCCAGGGCATTGAGATTCTTTCCAAGATGAAGGACAAGTTACTATATTTGATCCTCCTGATTACTAAGAAAGAAATGTAATGCCTAGTGAACCTCTTTGGATTTTGAGAGCTACATATACCCATTTCGGGGAACATATTTAAGAATGACAGTTTTGAATGTGACTAAAAGTGAGCGAGGGCTTTGTCATGGGTCTAAGTTGCTGTGTGAGTGGCCCTGTCACTCAGGCTGTGTCACCCAGCTGGCTTAGTGGTTCCCAAAGTGTCTATGGCTGACAAGTGTGCTACATAAAACTTTTTAAACAAGTTTATTTTTTTAGATTTTTTTCTTTTTTAAAAAAATATTTTGTTAATTTATTTTTAGAGAGAGGGGAAGGACAGGAGAAAGACAGGGAGAGAAATATCAATGTGTGGTTGCCTACTGGGGACCTGGCCTGCAACCCAGGCATGTGCCCTGCCTGACTGGGAATTGAACCGGCGACCCTTTGGTTCACCACCTGCATTCAATCCACTGAACCACACCAGCCAGGGCTACATGAAACTTTTGTAAAGCTCCTATAGTGAATCACTATAAGGGCTTATGATTGCAGGACAAAACTCTGTCATCTTCAGATAGTCCTCCTTTTGAGAAACAGCCTCTGGCTTGCCACTGGAGCTGATAGAAAAGGAACACATGTCAGTGGCCCCCTAAATTTCTCTGTAATCCAGGTGCCACAGTGAACTGTATGGGGTGATCCATCAGGCAGTGGAGTTGAATGTGCACAGCTGTGTTCTGTCATCAGATGGAAACAGCGTATGTGAAATGGGGCTTGAGCAGGCACTGAAGGTACAAGTAAGTTGCATGAGGAAGTGGCTCAGGTTTCCACGGGTCTTACTGTTGGTACATTGCTGTATGTCTTTCAACAATCTCCTATAGCCTCATGGATAGTTCCTGAGGGAGAACCTGACTGAAGAAGAGGAAACTGGGTTCTGATTTACAGGTGACTGAGCATAACATACTGAATCTATTTAAACATAGGTATCTGAAGTAATAAGAACATATCCTGGGGGGGGGGTGTAGGATAGTAAAAAGGTAAATCCCTTCAATGGTCAAATTATTTAGCATTGAACATGGTTTCTCACTTTACTTGGAAAGGGTTATGTCCAGATATACAGCTATACGTGAATTTATGGGCAGTAGTTAACAATTTGGTGAAAGGTAAAAAACAACAACAACAAAAAAATGAAAAGAACATGATTGAAACTTGGTAACAAGGAGGACTTTGGGAAAAGTACATAAATAGATGTCTTCAAATGGGCACAGAGGATAAAATATATTTGTGTCTGTTATACAGTCTCATAAACAGATACATCAGAAGATGTCTGGACACCTCAGACAAGATGACTCATTGTGAGTGTCAGTCAGCCTCTTTCGCCAGTCTGGTTCACCTCTATCTGTATACAATGAGCTCATGCAAAAGTCACCATGGAATCAGAGATGCACATGATGTGTGAACTCAGCAACATGGACATCTATTCAACAATGCTGTCTGGTGACAGGCAGTGGTGAGTCCCCAGACTGCCAGCAGCAAAGAGCCCCCAATACGGCACACAGAGTATGAGCCAGCCATCTGTTCGCAGGTTGGTTCTGTTGGATGATTTCCATCATAGAAGAGGCAGCGTTCATTCTCACTAGAATAGATCCTTACTCTAAATATGGATTTGCCTTTCCTGCTCAAAATACTGCTTCCAAGGCAACTATCTGTGGATTTAGAGAAAACCTCTTTGCTGTCATGATATTACGTATGAATTGAATCTGACCAGCTGCTATACTAAAGCATTGCAATGGGTTTATGCTGATGGAACACATTGATTTTACCATGTCTTCTATCATCAGGATCAGTGAACAGTTAGAATTATGAAATGGTCTTTTTTAAAGGCTCAGTTACAGTGCCAGCTATTCCGTGTAATGTCTTCCAGGCTGCGGGGCATGGTTGGAAGCAGCAACCTAATGATGGTGCTGTTTCTCCCACAGCCAGTAGGCACGGTCTGGGAATCAAGAAATGGGATATGACTGATTCTCTCACTATTACGGTTAATCTTCTACTAGCAAAAATTTTGCCTCCTGTTCCCACAATATTAGGTTCTGCTGGTTTAGACATCTTTGTTTTCACAGAGGAAATGCCTTCACCAGAGGGCACATGCTGTTTCCATTAAACTGGGAGTTAAATCTGCCACCTGGTTATTGTATGCTTCCCATGCCACTAAACTGTGAGGCATGAGGCAGGGAAACTGACCTTATTATGGAAAATTCATTGCTACCACACAGTAAATATAGGCAGGAATATGTGACAGAGCAGAATGTCTGGTGCACCTCTTTCAACTACCATGTTGTGTGGTGAGTTAATTGCAAACCACAAGCCAATACGGGCAGTACTGGAAAAGGCTAGATACTTCAGCCAATGAAAGTTTTGATCACCCCACACAGCAAAGAAAGCATACCAAGTTACTTTCCTAGGGCAAAGAGAATAAGAATGGGCGTTGGAAGAACACTATAAATACCAAATGTCAAATGACCACCTGGTCAATTGCAGAAATGATGACTATCTATTCTAAGGCATGTTAGCAATGAATATAGTATATCTCAATATTTAATTTGTAAGATATGAAAATGTATGTGTGACTCAGCTAGAGGAAAAATGAGTATCATCCAAAGATAAACTGACTTTGTCCTTTCTGGGGAGTAGAAAGTAAATGTGGTTTGGTTGTACTAGGAATGACTTACCACGTTAGATAAATTTCGCTATTCTCTATTTGTGAGGTAAGTGTGATTCAAAGAGGTGTGCAAAGGTGTCAGGTTGACGGGAGATTCTTCCAGATTGTGTTATGTCAATGTGGTTAGGCTGTGAATTACATCTCCCAGATACCTTTTCCCTGCATGATTCTAACTTAGGAGTAGAAAGGGAATGCTACACAAGACTTGGAAGCAGCTACTATGCTAGTGAGAGTATTTCATTGAGAAACAGTGATGAGCAAACTGGTGTGGCCAGGAGATCCCAGGTGTTTTCAGTGTCCTCTGCTTCACATCTAGATCATCTTTCCGCCCCTTGGCTCTGCTGTGTAATAACAGCTCCAGGCTCGCTACTGGATACCTGGCTGCAGATCCATACAGGAAGAACTACTCAGTGCCAAAAGCTTTACATAGACCACTCCAGGAAATCTTTCATGATCCCATTCAGTGTCTAAAGCTGCTTCTTGACTCCCCTGCTGTCCCTGCAAGCCCCATCTTGCCTCATGAGCAGACATTGATAACCAGATTCCCCTACACCGAGGCACTTCAGATGAACACACTTGTTTTAGGTTGTGCCTAGAGCTGTGACCTGCAAGTATTAGCACCTGGTCATTCTTCTCTATTTTTTTGTCATTGTCATGCACTCCATATCCAGGCCTGGGAGTGTAGCCACACAGCCAAGACACCTGCAATTATTGTGGAATTCAAGTTTCTGATTCAAGTGGGTGAATTGAGGGTTGGCAAATATCTAAAATTCTATATCCCCCTTGTTTCAAAGTCCAAACTTCTCTTCAACTGACTGACAGCCATTTCCAATCTGAGATTCATTCCCAAATGCCAATTCACCTCACTGACCAGGTGGAAATAAGTTAAAGAATGCCGTCTTCTTCCCCAGAATGCTTTCTGAAGTTTCTTCACTCTACTACCAAGGTCAAAATCAATGCTTTACAGAGCTTCTGAATAGAATGATCATGGTTCCAATACTGAAATATTAAGCACATCAGAATATTTCTACTAGAATAAGGCAGAGCTCATTCTGTGAAAGCATTCTTTTCCTTTTAAAAGCATTCATAACTATTTCACACTTTACATAAAAATACACAGACCATATGTACTGCAATTATAGATAACTAGACTTTCTCACATTTAATAACTTGAAGGTGCAAGTATGGTTAAATTAATGATGAAACTTGCCCTGTTTTCAAACCCCTCTAGAATAATTGCTGTGACTTGCAGCCTACCCTCCTTGAAAGAATCCCAGTATGGTTAGTTCCCTTGTAGCGGGTTTCTGACATTTTCTTCTCTGAGTTTTCCATGGAGCTTCTCCAGACTTTGTGTTAATAGACTTTCCACCTTCATGGATGGTGCCCTTGTCACACCGCCTTAGGACTTACTGCACTCTCCTCTTTGTTGCTGCTGTTAGTCTCGTCACAGATGGCCTGGCCCAGCCCCAATCAGGGGTTTACTAAAAGAGCAGAAGGGCCTTCTCGCCACAGTTATTGCAATATTTTATCAGGCCATAAACAGAGATGGTTTTTACTCTATTTTGTGTAGAACTCCAAGTGGTTGATGAACCCTATCATTTCACTAATTTTAATTACATTGCATAGAGTCCTTCTCAGAATCTTGGTTCAAAATCCCCGAGAGGCTAATTTGCAAGACAAGTTCCTTCTTGATAATCTCATCTCTGTCCCTATCTCTTATTACTGATACATAATTAGTATCCCTGAATAGAACCAGTATATTCTAACAGTTTCCTTAAAGCAAATTTTTTCTCCATTCAGTTTGCTGTTTTACAAATACAGAGATATCCCTTAATTTACTCTGTGTTCTCAGAACCATCTGTCCAAATGGGTCTGTCTTTATTTAGTACCTTCAGAAATGGCTCTTTAATCCTTCAAAAATTTATTTTTATTTTCCTTAACATGCCATGACATATCCTACATGCCAAAGTGCTAATAATGGGTCTGAATTAATGTACCCTCCTGTCATCCTTAAATATGTATGTGTGTATAATTTTCCTCCAAGGTCTGAAAAAAATGTAACCCAGATTTAAAATAGGACTTTCTTCTTCTTTCTGAGATCTATATAAAAAAAACTCCTCTTTTAAGATTCATTGAAATAATTTATTATCAGTTACTATTAAAATCCTTTCCATTCATTGAGTTTAGAAAGCCCAGAGTCAAAAAAACTAAAATCTCCCAGTTCTCCTCTCATTTTCTAAATGCTAGAGAACTGTGAGCTCAACTAAATAAAAAGTGGCATTATAAAAGTTTCAGTAAATAATGTCTCTTAATGAAGAATCCAGACAGAGTCATAGCGGCTGAGAAGAGGCAGCCTGTGATGGGAAGCTGCTTTGGCTCAGTGGGTGGGTGAGAGCTTTAAGGTTTGTGTCTCCTTTGTGTAGTCCAGGTGTTCTCTGAGTTGAAGAAGGACCTTTTTGTCCATATTTCTTTAGTGCTTTCTTCCCCCTCCAGCCCAACCATGGGTCAGATCCTCCAAACTGAGAAAGAAAACTGCTTTTCTATGGGATCATAGAATTTTCTGCACAATAGGAATACACTAGCTGAAGAAGTCAATCCAAAGCTGAAAAACTAAATGAAGCAGTTCAGAAATATAAACTTGAAGTTGTGGTGCTTTGTCACCTGCTGCTGCTCTTCCATCTAATAATAGAGTAATTGCTAATTCATGATGATAAGCCAAATGGAGGATGATTATGCATGTGCCTGTACAATGGTAAGAAGTGGCACTTTGTTTCCTGTGGCTGCCACCCAACAAAAGCAGCAGTGAGAAGCAGGGTCTGGTTACTCTGGTAGCCATGGTGCTGAAGCCGGCCATCCTGGCATCACTCCGACGGGCTGTCTTTGTACTCACAGACGACCAGTGCCCTCCCCGTTGAAAGGATGAATATGTAGGCCTTTACACAACATCGCGGCTTAAATTAGTCAGATACATGGGGCCTCTCGCAACACCTGCTCCCATTCTCAAATTCCAGTTCTGGTGGGAATTATTATCTAGCTGCCTTCTTCTCTTTCCCTCTCCCTTTGCAATTATGTTTAATCCTACAGACACCTGCCTTGGCTTTGGGGGACTACTGATAAAAAGAGATGAAAAGACCTTTTTTTTCCTATTTGTAACCAAATGTACCAAATAAACACAACAAGCTACAGCTAATTAAACATGTCTAAGGGGAAGGTGTGAGAAACCCCCATGAATAAGATTCTGATTGTGTTCCCTCTAATTCTGTGAGGTCATCTTCACCTGGCTCCAAATTCAGAAAAATGCCTACCATATTGAAAACCTTCCATCCCTGATGCTTCTCATAACAGTTCTGCTTAGATCTCCTGTAATGTTTAGATTTTCAGTGCAGTTTTATTTGAAAGGCATTGTATTCCTCACTTCTTGACTGTGGATAATACAAGTGAATGACAGACTAGATCATTTGTTTTTGAAATATTAACTTTAAAGTTTTATATCTCAAAATAGGAGAGATATAAAATTTCTTCCAATCTTCCTTCATCACCCAGATTTAAAATCAATTTTATTAAAAGTATGGTAAAATTAGTTTTACATTACACATTGCTTTTATATTACCATATCACAGACTTCTTAGGCTCTCATCCTTTGAAACATCTGTGTTTGAGATAAAACACTTCAGAAGACTGGTTTGTTCTGAATTTTCATCAGCATGCTATACAGGGGCAAATGTGTGTGTGTGTGTGTGTGTGTGTGTGTGTGTGTGTGTGTGTGTTTAAATCTTTAAACAGTTTTGAAATGAAAGGATCCTGGGGCATATGCGCATTGGTGAAATTTAACTCAAAGGTTTAGGGGCAAAAATTTGGAGAGACTGATTGGGGAAAGCAAAAAGATTGTAAATAATTTAAAAGAATATCAAGAATATCTTAATATATAAAAATTTTGAGAAAAATAGCAACTTCCTTTCTTTTCCCAGCCAAGGGTTAATGTAATAGATGAAACCATGCACAATTCCGAAGCAGGACACTTTAAGGTCTGTGGGACACGGTTCCCATTTGTATTACAAGTCTCACTGGTAACTGGAAAAAACAGGCTTTCTCCAGACTCTGAATTTGTAGAGAGATGCAGGAAGAGCAGAGCTTCTGTTTGGATCATTGTCTTGCATGAATATAGTGACATAGTTTTGTTTAGCAACAAAGGTAAAGGAAGAACAACCTACATATACAAACAAGTTTACAGTCAAAATGAAAAATCATACAGACTAAAAAAGTCTTGCTTAAAAAACAAACATGCTATCGAAGTACTCTGATATATAGCCAATAGTTGTCAGGTAATATTTTGAGTTCAAGCATAGGTTGGAAAAAACATACAAACCATATGAATTTAAGCTTTCCCCTTCATCAGATTTGGCTAAAATCTTAAAGTCTACATAAGTCTACATTAAATTACATAATGACCAAACTCTACCTAAATCTGCCATATTGCTCATGCTTTTCCTGGATGCATGTTGTTTCTAATCTGTATCAGGTAGTTCAGGAATATGTAATTCCACGTCACATGCAATCTGGATTTTCACAAGAGAGTAACTGGAATACATTGACAAGAATATTTTATTGGAAGAAGTAGCACATCAGATATGAGGCATTGTATTAAGGACTGTGGATTTCTTAATGGAGATAGTTTATGTGCCAAGGTGATAATCTTTGAAGTTATCTTTGGGCTCTGACTTAAAAAACCAAAATTCTACATGTATGGTTTCCAAAGTAGTGATGCTACCAAAAACATGTATATTTAGGAAATCTTCCTGAACTTCTAGTGACCTGAAATCTACCAGCACACATTTCAGGCTGGGACATCTGGTGGTCCATAAACTTATTTATTTATTTATTTTACACGGAGCAGCTGTACTTGAGCAGATGACCAGGGGCTGTGTAATCAGAGTGTGAATAGCCGAATTAGTAAATCATATGAGGCTTCTTAGGCACTTGTTTAAGGGCTGCATGTGCCTTTTTAATTTTCCTTTATTAAGGTTGTCCCCAAACATAGCAGTGTTAGCAGTGGGGTTATTAGTGACTTATTTGCTTCATTAAAATTTATTGCACTTTTTACATCCACCATCTGGGGCAATGTCTCCCCACCTCACTGTTAAAATGTAACTTAAAACCATGCCTGGCACTGATAATTCCTGAAAAAAAAAAAAAAAAAAAAAAAAAAACCTCTATAGATGGAATTCTTTTTTTCTAATGCCAGGACTGTCCCGCCAGGAGCTCAATACACAAACACCATAATAGCACAGGCACTATTTCTAGTCCAGCCACACTCAGTCACTGCTAGGACACAAAGCCTTACATTCAAGTTTTTGCTGTAAGTTTCTGTTTATAGGTAAAGAAAAAAATGAGGGTAGTTGTTATTTTAAATGTTGTAAACCCTGTGGAAAAAATGGAAAAAACTTAAAATGCCTTTGGCAGAATACTGTATATTTTAAATCTCCCGTGGTTTAATTCAGGAATATTTGGGTTTAGGAGGCTGCAAATATATGAATAACATGATAGGTTTAAGGTAAAAGACTGAGATATTTAAGAGTTGGTGGTCTTTCAGGGACTGTCTGATCCAAAAAGTTGTCTAAGTTTTGAGGAAAGAATATTAACAAAGTGAGTATCCACTTCCAAGTTTAAGCTCTTGTCTCATATTCAAATACCTGTGATGAAATCTATGAGGTTGGTACAGAAGATTCTTCTAATCTAAGACCTGTTCTGCAGCGGGGCCCCTGAGATGGGGAGGAGGATGTCTGGATAACACCTCATAGGCCCACATTCAGTGGGGGTATAAATTCTATCTACTAACAACATTCCTTTTGTTTGAAATACACACACACATTACTAGATTTCTTCATTAGATATATATTTTTTTCATTTCCAAAATTTAACATCAAACTGTAAAAACACTACAGGAAAGAACTGAGTCAGGATCGTTCAAAGGGAGCACAGTCTATTCCCATCTGCACCACTGACTGTGCCATCTCAGGTTTATGCTTCCTCACACTGTAAGGGGGGGAAGGGATGTCTTCCATGCCCATCACGAAGGGATGGTAAGGATCAAGTCAGAGCATAAATGTTAATCGCTTTGAAAAAACTTAACGTGTTATTAAAAACAAGATATGTACTACTTTTTCCAGTAAGAAAATAAAATATTTGAATGGGAATAAATCACATGAGGTCAGAATCTACCCCTTCAGATAATACTTTAAAAAAACTGAACAGAATTTATGAAAAAATGATTTGAGTCCATTCTCCAGTAATGAAAATTATGTTCAATTTGCTACTTACATTCAGTTCAACTTTCTCTGTTACAATAAATCAAAAAATTCCAGATGAGACTGGATTCTAGTGTGAAGATAAATTTGAGAATATCTGTTGCCCTTCTAAAATATACCTGTAGTGTGATGTCGCGGCCACTGACCTGCAGTGAGTGTGGAACGCTGTGGATGGATTGTGGACACATGAGATAAACATACACAGAGACAACCAGGTCCTGTGGTGAAGTAGGGACGGGATGGGCACTCCCTCTAGTGGGGAACACCGGGCCACCCTCCCTAGGGGAGAGCACCCTAGGGGAGAGCACCTCGTTCTCTTGCCCGAGCAGGCTTTTATTGGATTTATTTGCATAAGAATTCAGGTAAAGCTCATTAATCATTGTCAGGAAGAAAGGATCAAACAATAGACAACAAGGAACTCTGAGAGCCTATTTTGAGTCAGGGTCAAAGAGCTATAAGAACTTTAAGGAACAAACTTACTTCTTCCTTGGACCCTTCTCATTCAATTGAGAGCATTCTAAACAAAGCATGTTTCACAGGATTTTACATATTCTTTCTTAGGCCTGATCGCCCGGGGAACCCACCCTTTTCAACACAGGGCTGCACCACCCTCTGTCATTGTTTCAGGCTTAGGTGGAGCAAGGGAACTAAGGCAGCCAAGAGATTAGGAGATTTTCTCAAAGACCATGAGCACTCAGGCTTTGTCAAAGCAGAGGGGTGAGGGTCCATCACCCCCTTTTGCTGTAGCCCCCAAAGTCCTTCCTTGGGGGCTTCCCACGAGATCATGTCTGTCTTAGGTTGTCCCCACCTTGGGGAATCTTACCCATCATTGGCTAACCGACCAAGCATTGGGGACCAGGCAGGTTGAAGTAAAAGGAGCAGAAGCGGTGCTCCTGCCAGGGAGATAAGCTTTTGTCTCCTTGCTGGCTTGCAGTTCCAAGGTTGTTCCCTCAGCCTTAGCCTTGGTGGGGGTTCCAGCTTCTGAAACCAGGCAGGGTGGTTCCCAACAGTGTGAGTGTTAAGAAGGCAGTGAAATTTGAAGACTATAATCTATTATTGCTGACACAGATATGGATTACTTCTGATGCAAAGAGGAAAAGCATATATGCTTAATTGTGTATGTTAAAAATTTACACAGATTTCCGCTTACACTAAGGATGCAGAAAGCTACAAGAGAACATCACTTTTATCCTAGTGATAAGAACTGTCTAATCTTAAACATTCATAATTTTTAGTTCATCTGAGAACTCAAATCACAAGGCAACTAGGTAAACTAAATTCTAAAAGGTAATAAGATCCTCCAAGGAGAGATAGGTCACCTTAATATTTTATCTCTGGAAAGTATGGGAAGATAAGGCAATTGCCATAAAAATGGGCAAGGAAACTATGGATAAAATATTAATTAATTATTACAGACTGAGTAGGAGTTAAAATGCTAGTTTAAACTCTCCAGAAGACCACTCAAAGGGAAGTCTGCACCCACTAGCCAGCTGACTTCTACCGGGTGTTCATATAAAAGATTGGGATAAAGTCAAGTGGCCTGAGGCAAATATCCTTTGCAGCACAGCTGTGCAGGTTCTGTCTTGGTTTGGTGATGGGGAAGTTCTACCTGGAAGAAGCTTGTCTATGCTCTAAGCCCTACCTGATTACGAGATTATCATCAGCTGCTGATACCCAGCCAAAGACCCCACTTGGACATGAGGGAAAAAAAGCTATCTGCTGTTGGAGGAAGAGAAAATATTCTCTCACCTTCCCCGTCCCTACCTCGATTGAGGTATGGATATGCTGTAATTGAGAGAAAGGTGTAAAACTGACCTTCACGGTACACTGTCATGACGCAAAACACCTGCCACTGTGAAAGGACAGGAAAACTGCCGGCACCTAGGATTCTTCACTGGTACAAGGTGAAAATCTTCTGTTCTTAAAAGAAGGGCCGAAAAATCCCTCTCATCAAAGGTTCCCACCAATACAGGGCAGAGTTTCAAATGACATGCTGACAGGGGATGGGTGTGAAGTGCTCACTCTCCCAGGGATGTCCATGCTTTTGGCATCACTGGGCCACACTGGAAGAAGAATTGCCTTGGGCCACACATTAAATACATTGTGACAGGCAATCACAAAAAAATTCATAATGTTCTAAGTACATTTACAATATTTTGTTGAGCCGCATTCATAAGCATCCTGAACCCCATGTGGCCCATGGGCTACAGGTTGGACACCCCTGTGGCTAGACCCTACATTCAAATAGAAGGCAGAGGCTGTTTGCTGGTAGCAAAGGAACATAAATCCTGAAAAAATTCCACCCCTACCACAAGCCCTGCATTAAGTACAAATCAGCAGGAATATACCCTGAGGAAAAAGCCAAAATATAGTGAGAGACCTTGCTGAAATCTAGGGGTGAAGCAGAAATACAAAGAAAATTCTTTAGCACTCCAGGTCTCAGAGTAAACAAAAGTAGCAGCAGTCTACCAATGGATGAATTTGAAGTCTGTGGTAGATGGATAGTAACTAGAGCAACAATAAAACCAAATACAGTGTAAATACAGATTAGGATGATTGAACCAAGTACACTAATAGCTTAACAGAAGAAAAAGCATGCCCATTTATTAGAATAAATATTATTTCTTTCAGTCTCTGCTACTGCTTTACACACCATACCCACCACCCAATAAAAATTTATGAGAAACTCAACAAAAATAAAATGCAAGAAAAAACAGCTGATTGTGAAGAGGCAAAAGGCAGCCAACAAACACAGTCAGAAATGACCCAGTTTTTGAAACAGTTTTTAAAATATAATCTAAGTAAAATGTTAAATGATATACTAGAAAAGATAAATAGCATACATGAACAGATGGGGAATTTCAGAAGAGTGATTACAATACACAAAGGAGTTAAACGAAAGTGCTAGAAATAAAAAACAAAATATCAGACATAAATAATTTCATCAATTAGCTTAAAAGTAGTGTGGACACAGCACAGTAAAACAAACCAGTAAACCTGAAGATGCTTAAATAGGAATTATAACAATTGCAACAGAAAGAAAACACAATAAAAGCCCTGGCAGGGTGGGTCAGTTTCTTGGAACATTGTTCCAAACACCAAAAGGTTGTAGGTTCAATTCCCAGTCAGGGCATGTACCTATGTTGCTGGTTCAAACCCTGTTGGGGCGCACATGGAAAGTAACAGATTAATGTTTCTCTCTCACATGGCTGTTTTTCTCTCTCTCTCTATCTTCCTCTATGTCTCTCCCTTTCTCTCTCTCTCTAAAATTAATAAGCATGTCCTTAGCTGAGGATTAAAAAAAGGAAGAAAAGCAGTAAGAAAAAAATGGAGCAGAGCTTTCAAGAGTTGTAAAAAAGTGAACAAACTCACAGACTGGAAAAGGAAAAGATAAAGAGAATGGGAAAGATGGAGAGTACAAGTAAAAAGAAAAAATATATATATATATATGTGCCATATGACTGCTTCTCATGGTTGCTATGGCAAATTAACAAAAACTAAATGGCTTTAAAAAATAGAAATTAGACTTCCAGCCAAGATGGAGGCATAGGTAGGTATACTGTGCCTCCTTGCACAAGCAAAAGAAGGACAACAACAAATTTAAAAATGAAAAAACAACCAGAACTGCCAGAAAATCAAACTGTATGAAAGTCTGACAACCAAGAGGTTAAAGAAGAAACATTCATCCAGACTGCTGGAAGGGATGGAGATGGGCAGCTGGGGCGGAGAGGACACCCAGCAAGCCAGCAGCTGGCACAGTGGCAGTCCCATATTTTCATGTGGATAAACCAGGAAGAATAACTGGGGAGTGAGACAGACTGCACAACCCAGGGTTCCAGCACAGGAAAAACAAGCCTCAAAATCTCTGACTGAAAAATTTTGTGGGGGTTGAGATGGCAGGAGAAACTCCCAGCCTCACAGGAGAGTTCCTTGGAGAAACTCAGCATCCTAGAACATACACAAAACCACCCACCCGGGGAGGGAATCAGCACCAGAAGTGCCTAATTTACTTGTGGTAGCAGAGGAAGTGACTGAATGCCCGTGGAGAGCTGAGCAAGCAGCATTGTTCCCTCTCGGACCCCTCCCCCACATACAGTGCCACAACCCAGCAATTGTGGGTTGCCCCACCCTGGTCAATACCAAAAGCTCTGTCCCTTACTATATAACAGGTGTGCTGAGACAAAAACAAAACAAAACAAAATAGTGGATCAAATGAAAGAACAGATCAAAACTCCAGAAAAAATACAACCTAGCAATGAAGAGAGAGCCAATCTTTCAGATGCAGAATTCAAAACACTGGTAATCAGGATGCTGACACAACTGGTTGAGTATGATTGCAAAATAGAGGAAAAAGTGAAGGCTATGAAAAGTAAATTAAAGGAAAATGTACAGGGAACCAACAGTGACAGGAGGAAACTGGGACTCAAATCAACGCTTTGGACCAGAAGGAAGAAATAAACATTCAACCAAAACAGAATGAAAACACAAGAAATCAAAACAATGAGGAGAGGCTTAGGAACTGCCTGGAAAACTTTAAACATTCCAACATCTGAATCATAGGGGTGCCAGAAGGAGAAGAGTAAGAACAAGAAATTGAAAACTTATTTGAAAAAATAATGAAGGAGAACACCCCCAATTTGGCAAAGAAATAGACTTCCAGGAAGTCCAGGAAGCTCAGAGTCCCAGAGAAGTTAGACCCGGGGAAGCACACACCAAGGCACATCACACTTACCCAAGATTAAAGAGAAGGAGAGAAATTAAAAAGCAGCAAGAGAAAAGGAGACAGTTACCTACAAAGGAGTGCCCATAAGACTATAAACTGATTTCTCAAAAGAAACCTTACAGGCAGGAAGGGGCTGGAAAGAAGTATTCAAAGTCATGAAAGGCAAGGACCTACATCCAAGATTACTCTATCCAGCAAAGCTTTCATTTAGAGTGGAAGAGCAGATAAAGTGCTTTCCAGATAAGGTTAAGTTAAAGGCATTCATCATCACCAAACTCTTATATGAAATATTAAAGGGATTATCTAAAAAAAGAAGATCATCAAAGCTATCAACAGTAGAATGACAGCAAACTCACAACTATCAACAACCAAACCTAAAAACAAACAAAAACAAAAACAAAAACAAACTAAGCGAACAACTGGAACAGGAATAGAATCACAGAAATGGAGATCACATGGAGGGTTATCAGTGGGGAGGTGGAGGAGAAAGAGTGAGGGAAAAGGTACAAGAAATAAGAAGCATAAATGGTAGGTACAAAATAGACAGGGGGAGGTTAAGAATAGTATAGGACATGTAGAAGCTAAAGGACTTATATGTACAACCCATGGACATGAACTAGGGGGGGAATGGGGTAGGAGAGGGTGTATAGGGTAGAGAGGAATAAGGGAGGGGGGATGGAACAACTATAATAACATAATCAATATAATATATTAAAAAAAGAAAATCCTTAAAAATTCAACCATATTTCTATATGCTAGCTATGTCTCATTGAAAATTGAGAAGAGGTAATACATTTAAACATATTAAAACATAAAGTTTTTAAGACTAAATTTAACAAAACACATGGAAGACATATACACTGAAAACTTTAAAATATTGCTAATGGAAATTAAAGAAAATATAAATAAAGAAAATGGGTACTTTGTTCACATGGTGAAAGTCTCAAAATTGTTATAATTACTTCTCAACTTTATCTAAAAGCTCAAAGTAACCGCAATTAAAATCCAGATTTTTTAAAAGAAATTGACAGACATCTTAAAATTTACATGAAAATAAATACAATAGTTTGACCAATGTATGCTGAAGTGATAGTTTCTTTGTGTTAATTCTGCTTGGGGTTTGCAGAGCTTTTTGAAGCTATAATTTTATGTATTTCATTGAATTCAGTAAACTTTCAGCCATTATTTCTTCTAACATATTTTTGATCTATTATTTATATCCTCTCTCTTGAGACTGTAATTACATCTTTGGTAGATCTTTTGAATCATCTCACCAGTCCTTGAAAGTGATGCTCATTTTTGGTCTTTTTTCACGTTCTTTATTTCTCTTGAGTTATCTTCAGATTCATGGAATCTTTCCTATGTCATTTCTATTCTGCTGTTAATTACATCCAGTAACTTTTTTATTTTAAATATTATATTTCTCAACTCTATAATTTCCATTAGATTCCTGTAGTTTTTATGTCTGTCAATATGAGGTTTCTTTTATAGTTTTAAGCATACAAATAATAGCTGCTTGTGTGCTAATTCCAATATCTACTAATAGAATTGGTCTCTATTCATCATCTTTTCTGTGTACAATGGCTTATGTTTTCTTATTTCTCCTTATATTGAGTCCTTTTGGACTGTATCATGGATATTGTGAATGACATCTCATTTAAACTCTGGACCTGACATTCCTCTAAAGCAGGGGTGTCGAACTCATTTTCACTGGGGGCCACATCAGCCTTGCAGTGGCCTTCAAAGGGCTGCATGTAATTTTAGGACTGTATAAAGGTAACTACTCTTTAACAGTTAAGAGAGAGCTTGGCACTGCTGCCTCTGGGTGGAAACAGGTGCTGGCCTGATAAAACAAGGTGGAGGGCTCGTGGGCCTTATGTTTGCCACCTGTACTTTTAAGATTTCTATGTTTGTTTTTGCAGGTTACTAACTTGGCTTAATTCAACTGAAAACTCTGCTTTGTTTCCCTAGATGTTCATTCATTTTAGTCTTGCTGGGGTTGTTTGTTGTTTGCACAGTGCACGTATTTGATTCCTATATGTGTCATACAAGGGTCAGCCAGTGACTTGGGAAGAGTGCATATGGCATTTGAGCCTCCCTGTTTCCGAGTCTTTCCTTTCTGGAATTTATGCTTTCACTTTCCAAGAGATGTGGTTGCCCTAAACTCTGTTCTGATTCATCGATCTAGTAATGTTGAGGTTTTTCTATTGGAATTACAGCTGTCCTGCATTGGAGAGTAGGGGCTACTCTCAGGAAAACAGCTGTGATATAGGAAACTCAGTATCATATCTATCTGTTTCCTAATATGGCCATATAAATTACCTTAAATATGGTAGCATAAAATACTTACTCTCTTACAGTCCGGAGGCTATAAGTCCAAAATCTAAGGGTCATCAGGAACTTCCTTTCTCTGAATGTTCTGGAGGAAAATCCTTCCATGCCTTTTCCCAGCTCTGGTAGCTGCCAATAATCCTTGATGTTCCTAGGCTTGTAGAAGTAACACTCCAGTCTCTGCCTCCATTATCACATGCTGTTTACCCCAACATCTTTTTGTCAAAAATTCCCTCTTCTTTCAAGGAAATCAGTAATTACAGTATGACTTCATCTTAACTTTTAAAAATAAGATTTTATTTATTCATTTTAGAGAGAGGAAGGGAGGGAAAAAGAGAGAGAGAGAAACATCAATGTGTGGTTGCTTCTCGTGCATCCCCTACAGAGGACCTGGCCTGCAACCCTGGCATGTGCCCTGACTGGGAATTGAACCAGCAACCCTTTGTTTTGCAGGCCAGCACTCATTCCACCAAACCATTACCAGCTAGGGATGATTTCATCTTAACTTGATTATATCTGCAAAGACCCTATTTCCAAATAAGGTCACATTCTCAGGCACTGGAGATTAGAACTTGAATATATCATTTGGGGGACACAATTCTTCCAGCTAAAATTCCTTCCTTCCAAATGTTTCTCCTCCATTCATTGTCTTTTTTAGTGCACTTTCTGGTATCTTAAGCAGTCATTTTTTTTTCTAGAATTTATATTTATTTTCTCTAACAGGGTTGGTTTTATAGGAGCTATTGGGCCATTTGTGAAATGGAACTTTCTTATTTCACAGCTATATGTATCTATCTATCTATTTATCTATCATCTATCTATCTACCTACCTACCTACATATCAATCTATCATCTCTCTTTCTGTCTAAGTTGCTCTGTGTGTGTCTCTTTCCCCCTCTCACCACCACACAAGTGCAAAATTTATGCCTTTGTGATTTTAAATAGAAGATTGTTATTCCACTGGATTTGAGGTCAGATATTCCAGCCGCTTATCACACACTTCCTTCTCCATTACATTTGTTTCATTCGTTAAAAAAAAAATCAAAACAGTTGACAAGAATATAATAGAAAAAGTAGGACACTTTCTTATTTGTCTTATATTTTGGTGGCATTTTTACCTCAAGTCCTAAAAATGAGAAGGGAATATAAAACTAAAAACACGTATTTCTCAATGACTACAACCCCCCTCCAATAACTTCAAACTTTAAATCAAACATGATTTGGAAGACAGAAAAAAGAAACCCTAAGCAAAAACAGTTTTTGTTGATAAATACTCATGATTTTCATATAATTATTTGACTAAATCTCAATTTCTATATCTACATAAAGGTTATTTTGAGGATAAAATACGTTATTTGAGTTATAGCGTGTGGCACATCCAAGCAAAAATAGATCTTGTCTGCCCAAATTTGGTCTTGTGTTGTCATTCCTAGTTTTTTCCTGCTTTCACTTCCCCTTGATGCATTTTGATGGGACTAACAAAATCACCACTTTATACCTACAACAGCTGAGATTAATGAACTCTATACTACATACAACTAGGACAAATCCATTGGTTTTGATTTGTTTTTTTTCCTGAAAGTTGCCTTCAGAATCACCCTTGGATCCTTGTGGTACATAAAAATCAACCAGTAACATGCACACAACTCTAGATTGCTCTCTCCAAAAATGGGAGTTGTTTTTCTTTCCTCTCAGAGTATATGCGGCTACCTTTGCTGTAAATTCTTCCTTAGTAGAAGTACAGCAACTCTTTTGTTAATTTGAATACTCAAGTGTTATAAGTACAGATTCACATTCTTTAATCCCCTAGGCACTCAGCTTTGCTGTGCCTACAATGTGGAAAAAATAGCTTTTGCCTTATGCACACTTCAGAGAGATACAAGAGGAGACAATTAGAAAATGTCAAGAAAGCTCTCTAAGATCCTTAGAGGGAAGAACATCATGTGACTACACCATATCATTATAATAAAAATAAAATCATTCTCAATCCCATCACTCTTAAAAGGTTTTTACATATTGCTTGTACATTCAAGAAATAAAATTATAGCCTCATTGAACTTGAGAGAATCTCAAGAAGTTATATGGTCCATTCTCTGCTTTAGGAGAGACCACAGTTTTATCATTTCATATGATTTCTTAATTTTTTTAAGACTTCTAAAGACAAACATTCCTAACTTGATTTGATAATTTGTTTTTAATGCTTACATTTCTCCCCCACACAAAATATTATTTAAATATACTTTTTAGAAAATATAATGGTAATATGTTACAGACTGGAATTTCTTAGTCAAGAAATGCTGACTTCAACTATTTTTACCCAGCTAAAGTCATCAGATGTAAGGGAAAGAGCAGAAATGGGGTTTAACCCTGAAATGTTGTTGATGTCTTGATTATACATTTTTTCTATTTAAAATTATTTCTTATAAAGTTTAAAAATTTATTTGCTATAGAAAGTTGTAAAAGATGTCAATTTCCTCTATCCTGTTTTCAATTGCATCTATATTTATTATACTGATCAGAGACTAAAAATCAGAATTTGAAAGGAAGTCATGATTGCAATTAAACTAAAAAATGAGGAAAAAGCCCTGTCTACTGTGGCTCAGTGGATTGAGTACCAGTCCATGAACCAAAGGGCTGTGGTTTCAATCCCTGGCAAGCCCTCCTTGCACATGCCTAGGTTACAGGCCAGGTCTCCAGTAAGGGGAGTGTAAGAGGCAACTACACATGGATGTTTCTCTCTCTTTCTCCCACTCCTGCCCTCTGTCTAAAAATAAATAAATAAAGTCTTTTTTAAAATGAGGAAAAATGACTTGAAAGAACCAATATTCAGGACTATTTATAAAAGGTTCACTAGTCCACTTTCAACTATAATTTAGGATTCAGAACACTACATGCACTGACCAAATGAATTTATTTAAGAAAAGGTAATATTCCTCACAGTTTAACTTACAGGTGTACATAATCTCAAGTCGTATATATCTTGAAAAACATATACATTTTAGAGAAACCAGAGTTTTATTATTTTTGTAAACTAAAAAAAAAAAAACTAGAGTTGTTCAGTAGTTAAAGAACTCATTTGAACATTTTTGCAAAATGGGTAATGATTTCCATCCATTTATCTGAGGCTTGCTGTGTAGCTGTACTATTGTTACAGAACAATAGGGGGGGGGGCCTGGGATGGTATACCGTTATCCTAAAGGAACCCCCCAGGTTTGTTATGTCAGTTGCCAGAGGAAAGAACATCTCTTAATGCCAGAGATTTGTGAAAAGGAAATGTTTATTTAATGCTATACAAACTTAAAAGTATGAAGACCTAATTAACATCTTCATCAAAATCCCAAAATCCCTTAAAACACCTACAAATACACACAGTTCTTTCTTCCCCCTTGCCCAGTCTGGGGTACCATATCTCAGGAAAAGAAATAGAAGTCCATGGCTCAGGCAGCCCCCAGGTCTTCCCAGTAATCCATGTTGGCTGGTAGGCATCCCTTGGTTCCTGGCACTTTCAGCTGTGTCGCCAGGGTCTCTGCTAAAGCTGGGTGGTCGTTCCCCCTTCTAAACTTGCAGGGGTCCCCACTCTGGCAAAGCCACGTGGTTCTCTCTCCCAGGGCCATGGGAGTCCCCACTCAGCCAAAACTGTGTGGTTCCCCTTTCTATTGCCACAGCCGAGTGGTCCTCTCTGCACAATGGCCATGGGAGTCTCCACTCTGCCAAAGCCATGTGGTTCTCCCCTGTGCTACAGCTGAGTGGTGGTTCTCTGCTAGAGCCACATGGTGATTTCCGCTCACAGGGCTGTAGGAGTCCCCACTCTGCTAAAGACCGAGTGGTTCTCTCTCCTCAATGGCTGCCGAGTCTGGGTTTAAATCTTGGTGCCAATCTTCCTCTGCAGCCCCATTTCTGACTCCTCCCACCATTGGCTACACTTGCTAGCCCTCTCATATCCTTCCAGCATTACCGGGCTGCCATCATGAGTCTGGGCAGGTGTGGCCCCATGTCATGGAGCCAGTCATCTCCAAGACCTCATGCAGGTACTATAACTCAGGGGACCTGCCCCCCAGTTACGTCTTAGTGGGGGTGTTACTTCCATCCCCCTGGTTCAGAGCCTGGCCACAGCTATTTAACATATCTATGCAACCAGTTAAAGGTTATAGATATGTTAAATGACCATGCCAGAGGGTAGCTGCAAAGCTGTTGCTATGCAAGACAGCTCTCAATGGCCCTGCTCCATGTGTCCCTTCCCCCAACCCACACCTGTAGGGTGGGGGGTGAAGACATCCTAATATTTCCTGGGCTCCTTGGGTTCTGGGCCCCATTCCAAATCTCTATTTGGGGTCTCCCCTCTTGGCTGCACCCTGTTACACTATGAATGACCACTTTTATTGGATCTGGTCTCTTGTCTACCACTTTCTGTTTCTCTTTGCTTTGCCAGTTTCATAATACTTCTGAACTCCATTTGACTTTGAACCCATTGAGTTTGAGAAATCCATAATTTAAACAAGGGGAGATATCAAGCCAATTGCAAACAACTTCAAAATCTACTAATTCAATACAAATCAATGGGCTTTCTTATAATCCTATGCCTATAACTTCAACTTTGGGCTATCAGAATCTTTTTACACAAAACAGCATTGTCATACACTTTTACATAACAAACTTTATTGTTTAATAAAGCTATTGCTTTTGAACCAGTTTGATGTAAGAACTACAATACTACATCTTTACAAATAAAGAAGTTTCTCAGACTTTATGTCAAAAAAAAGTTGACCTTCAATGAAACATTTGATCCCAATTCTTTACCTGCTGTGGTTAGTTTGGATGTAAGGACATTAATGTAAAGGATCCAGACATTTATTTGATTATTTACATGCACCCAAATCCCCTAGACAAAGCACACAATGGAGAAGAAATGAACTGAAATAATTAGAAGCAGCAGATCAACAGAAATGCATTGTATGTCATTTCTTTTCAATGATTTAGAACTGAATTTTTGCCCAAAAGGACATCAAAACTAAAGTCAAACTTTCTTCAGTAGCAGTGATTTAAACAAACATGTGCTGGGACGTATTTTCAGACATAAAGGTTCCCAGCCAGAGGTTTTGTTCAGGATTGCTATTAAATAAATTCCCCTCAGGGCCTTGTAAACAGATAGTATTTGAATTATAAGTAGACATATCCCATTTTCCACATTCTGGAAGCCACTGAAGATTTCTCGTTGCCTAGACTGTGGCAAGGGAACTGCCCCCTTTTGTATTTGTTGAGCCCTGTCTCTACAGTAATTATGAGTTTGGGGATCATTAAAAGTTGATTTTTTTTTTGTACATAAGACTGCTTTTGAAGCTCTGTGGCTGATCAAAAACATGTTCTAAAAGGCTTTTGATGTATACATGCCTCATTAAGTAAAGGTCAAAATTGGACAATGTCCTGTTAATTTCCTTTTGCTGGAGAAATCAATATTTGCATCAACATTCATTAAATTTGACAGAGCTAAGAAAGTTAGATGTGAAATGTAAATCAATACTTATTCCTGATAGGATTAACTTGCTGTATAGGGAGAATAAAACATCAATTCTTTATACCTATGTTCAACCCAATACTTTACTCTGGCTTTAGGGAGTCTGCCTTTTGCCTGTTTGGCCTTCAAACTCTAATCTGTCTTTGGGTTTTTGTAGGCTGAAGCTGAATGCTATCCTTGAGCAAATTTTATACCTTGTTAATATATATTCAATGCAATCTTTTCTTTTGTATGATTGTTTGCAAATTGTTAAGATTAAATCATGCCCCACCACCACCATCTAAAAAAAATCTGTGAGTTAAAAAATTCTGGAAGCTATTTTATTACCATATAAAATGTGCAGATTAAAAAGTTTCATTTTCCATCCTGTTGTTATCAGCAAAGCTTTGGATATCCTACAAATCCTAGGACAAATAGTTTAGAAAAGCCCATTTTATTTATACAAATATCCAGGAGTCATTTGGTTTGTCATCATTATTGTTTCCTCTGAGATTTTAAACTCTACAACTATGCATTTCCATAAACACAGCTTTATTTTACTTGACTGTGTTGTTCATAATTGTATCTATGGGTTATCACAAGATTCTGAGACACCTTTTGGAATGAAGAATATTAAGTAATGTGCAATCTAGTTGCTCTGTTCTGTGGATTTTGTGATGTTTTGTTTATTTCAATAGAAAGTATATATATGGCCTCATCAATCCCCCACTCTAGCACTAGATAAGGATTTCTGGGCCTGTTACATTTGTTTGAAAATCTGAACAAGACATTACTGCTCTTTCCCTTCAAACTAAGTAGGGTTTGCCGAAGGTATCAATGGAGAACAGATGCCAGCTAGCACGTACCCGCCTGTGTTCTTCACCTACTGGAATTTCTCTGGTGTCAGACCTGGGCTTGGTTTGCAATAGGACAAAATTCAAACCAGAGAGAGTACCAGACAGCAGGGGTCATGTGAACTCACCAGGTTGAAGGAGGTTATCTGGAAAGATTATAACAGAAATCAAAGGGAAGCAGCAGATACAGGATATAGAAAGAAGGATGGTGATGATTCCAGAAGTCAGTGCAATCATTTTGAAGAACATAGAGGCTTCCATCATTCTCCTGCTTTAAAATTTTCAGTACATTCTTGGCAATAAAATGAAGTGCCTGTTTCTTAACCTGTCTCTGAAGTTCTAGGTAATTTGATTTCATGCCTCCCCCTCTCCACTTTTCTCCTAATATTTTATGTGTTAATTGCTGTATATTTAGTTTTGTTTCTGTCCCTGAAACATGCCAAGAGCCAGAGATTTTTCATGTGTTGTTTCTCCTGTCTGAAACACCCTTCCCCTAGACCTTTGTATGGCTGGCTCTCTCATCACCTGGGTCTTGGCTTGTTTCCCCTCCTCACAGACATCTTTCCCAATCGTCACTCTGGAGAAAGTAATCTTCCCACTGTGGAGGTCGTATGTTGTTGCTGTTACTTTCTTCATAGCACTTATCACTGAAATGATTCATTTTGTTTATTCATACTTTATACCTCACTAGATTATAAACTCCCAAGTGTTAGAGATTTTGTAACTGGAACTGAGCTTGGCACAACAAACATTTAAATGCACTTTTTTTTGCTTAATAAATGAATTAACCGGAAAAAGCCAGAAGTCCTGTCCAGTGGGGCTATGTGGGTACTATGTGGGCCCAAAAAGCAGTGATTCAGGCACAGGAGACTCAAACAGGGAGCCAGTGACTGCACTTGGAGTAAAATGAAATCTCACATTTATACTGGAATTGCGGTTAATTTAACAGAGTTCCATCTAGTTCTCTGTAACTGACTCCTTGTCTTGGGAGGAAAATCTTTGAGGACTAGAGACTACACTGGTTTTCTAGTTCCAACTTTGTGCTTCCACCATTTCTTTGTCCTTCTAACAGCCCCACCTGCTTCCCTGCCCTGTTGTGTGGCCCAGACACTGACCGCTCACTGCAGGCTCTGAGACCTCCATCTGCCAGGCCCTCTTCTGGGACTTCTGCCCACGGCTGGCCTATAGACACTGATGAGTCTCTAATAGCAGGCCTGCCTCCTTCTACATACATTCTCCTATGATGCTCTCCCTGGATGATGCCCCATGAGATCTGTCCAGTTCTCATGGTGACAGGTCAGCCTGGCTTTGTCCACGTGCTTATATCAGGCTTCCCCAGCTCCACTTGATGGGATCGGACATGGCCTGAGAAGTCGATTTTTTTTTTGAGTCTTTGCTTCAGTGCCTCCACAGATTCAATTGTAGATGATAAATAAGTACTTATCAGTAAGACTGCTCGGCACGGTAGAAGTCAGTAGATCTGTCACATTTGGATTATAAACCTGAGTACAGAGCTTCCAAAAATATTATAAAATCAGAAGCAAATCTAATATAAAATTGAGAAGCTTAAGCTTCAAGGCCTTCTTATATATAAGAAGACCCTTCCATGGTCTCAAAAAGGGCCCTAAAATTGGTTAATATGGTCACATATTCATATAAAATTTGAAAAAGTATAATATTTCCATTCTGAATCCCCTTCTATTACATTTCCCCTCATGTTGGTTGATGGTTGGGTGCTTGTGTAAACATTTTGGGAGTGGAGCTAAGGAGGAGTCAATTTAGGAAAATATTTATGATGAATTTATGAGAATATATTCATGCATTCTGTAATTACTTTTATGTACATTGAAGTTAGCTAGCCATCCTCATAAAACCACAGGTTTTCTTCCAGCTGAGATATGCTCATTAGTTATGTAATAATAACACCAATACTTTTTACCCCAGGGAAACAATGGTGATACTAACCTTAGTCTTGTTTTGGAGAGACGGCTGCTGCTGATGGGTGTGCTTTTGTGGGTGGTGAGATCCACATTGTGGATCGTGATCTTTATTTGACTCCATCGTGTGTCATTTCATTACTTTTCCATGGAAGTTCAGAGATAGAAGTATGAGATATAGGGGCTTTTAATAAAATTTCTGTAAAAGTTCATTATTTTTCATAGACTACTGTCTAATGTATGAGCTAAGAAACCACCGGGCATTGATTTCTTAATAAACTTTTTAAAATTGTGTCTGCTTATTGAAGGAAACTGTCTTCCTTCAAAAATCAAATTTGAACAATGAAGTATAAAGAGAAGATGTTTTTGTTGTTGTTGTTTTGTTTCATTTTGCTTTGTTTGCTTGATCAAAATTGCACACTGGACAAACCTGATCTGTGGTTTCATTGCTGATGTTGGACAAAGGGACAACAGAGAAGTGAGTACTGTGCTGCTGGGCGTATCTCTGCTCAGGTGAGATCAGCACGGTGGGAGCAGAGATTTTACAGCCTAGTAGCTTTTTGCAGTAGCAGGCTGGGCAGTTGGCTGGGGAGTCGGCTGGGCTTGGCTGAAGCATGCCTCCCTCAGAACCCTGGCCTTCATGGCTGGTACTCATCGGGGCTGTGCCGCCTGGGCTCAGCTGGCGGGCCAAAGAGACAGACAGTTCTTTCCTGTGACCAATTTGCCCCAGGCCAGAAGCAGAGGCCGGTGACCCAAGCTTTGTTTGCCCTTTGGCTGATCAGAATATCTCTGCCTCTTGAGCTGTTAGGTTCACATTTTGCAAGGTCATTATTTCATTAGAACAGCATAAAGGAAGATATTGTGAGGTTTTGTTTTGTTTTCTACTGTATTGACTGAGTCTGCAGTAAGATGCTGAAATGCTGAACTTGGTAAGAAAGAGGATCACTCAGGACTAGATACTTCAGTGAAGGTCTTTGTGCTTCATGTTAAGTAATCTTTGACTTGAAGTGTCTAGGAATAAGATTTTACACTTTCAAGTAGTGTAATAGCCTTACCTCTTGGTGGAGAAGTTAGAGATAGGAGCAGAGAGAGAAAGAAGGAGAGAGAGAGATTAATAGAAGGAAAAGAATTTCAAGAAAACCCAAAGAGTCATGCAAGGGTGAGGAACATTCAGAGAATGAGGAGGAGTTGACAAGGTATACAGAATGTTTTTATTACTCAAGTAAGATGAAACTAAGGTGGAAAACTGATAACTTTTTTTTGCCAATTCCAATATAGTAGTCCCCCTTAGAATGTGGTTTCACTTTCCGTGGATTTCTTTAGGGGATGACCACTGGCCCTCGTTGTTAGCCTCGGTTCAGCACCCTCAGTTCTTGAGTGCTGGCTAAGAGAAAAATTCATAGTCAAGACTAAAATTATAAGAGAAAGTTTATTTAGAAAGCCACAGAGGCCGGAGAACTGAGCTGTAGAAGAAATGGGCTCAGGAAACAAGTTACAGAGGCAAAAGAAGGGCTGTTGGAGCTTAGGAGATTAGGATGGAGAGAAGGGGGTGGAGAGGGAGAGGGAGAAGGAGACATGCCTTGAGAAATGAAAGGGGGAAGAGAGGCTTGGTTGTGCTGGGGAGAGTGGGGAGAGAGAGCGCTGCCCTGGGGAAAGAAGCCGGTGGGGAGTGGAATGGGAGTGCTCCCTACAGAGAACCACGCTGGGTCCTCCATTCTTATAGCTTTTATCTGAGGTCTCAGGGGAGGGTCTCCATAGAATATTCATCAGCCTGCCAGGTGTGTCTCCTCAGGGTTGTGGTCTCCAATGATTGACCAGCACCAGGGTAGAGGGTCCTTAGTCATGGCAGCTGGTCCTGACATCAGCCATGGTGTTGCTCTGCCTGGTATGGCTACTTCTCTGACCCTGCAGCAGAAACACAGCTGAGGCCTAGATGCCATCTCCAGGAGTTAATGCTTAAGGGATTGGCCGTGCAAGGGCTTCTAGTTTTGCCTTTTGCTAGACACCCAGGGCTCTCGGCCCTGGTGACCCTCTGCATCTGACTCATCATTCCTGTTCTGCTCATGCGTATCTAACTGCCTACCACACAGTTCCAGTTACCTGCAGTCTGAAAATGTTAAATGGAAAATTCCAGAAATGAACAATTCATAGGCTTTAAATTGTATGCTGTTCTGAGTATTGTGATGAACTGTCACATTACCCCCCTCCATTCCACTGCGTTGTGAATTATCCCTTTGGCCAGCATCTCCACAGGGACAGGATGGTCCCTGCCTGTTACTTATACAGAAGCTGTCTCAGTTATCAGATTGGTTATCAGAGTGACCACATTTACATGACTTTTACTAGAGTATATCGTTATAATTATTCTATTTTATTAATGGTTACTGTTGCTAATATCTTATTGTGCCCAGCTTATATACTTTATCATAGGAATGTATGTAGAGGGGCAAAGATAGTATCTACAGGGCTCTGCACTGTCCATGATTTAGACATCTACTCGGTGACTTGGAACATGTCTCTTCAGATAAGGGGGAACCACTGTACATATTTAATAGAAACATTTTTATCCGGACCTTTGTTAGGAAATATAACTTTTTAGGCCGAATGAAAGAACATACTTTAAAGAAATTAGTAGTTCTGCTGTTGAAATAGAAACTGAATGAAACAGAGGTCCATATTCTAGTCCCGTCTTTACAGTGACTTTTGTTTCATTTCCAATGAGAAAGCAAAGCATATTTTTTCCCTGTTCTACCTTCTCTCATAATCCTGTGGGATAAAATTTTTTTTGAAGATTAATGAGGTCTTAATGACCTAGTTACCTCTTAATTATTGAGACAACATATGCTAATAATCAGCAGCCTCTCCAAATGAATGTCTCAAATATGTGCCAAGTGAATATGCGTTTAATTCTCCCTAACAAATATGGCATTTTAAAAAATGGCAACAAAAAATGTCGGACAACAACCATATCATGCTTATATTAGGAGGCTTCAGAAAAAAACAATTTTGCTACCTTTGTGGGAAACTTAGAAAATCCAGGGAGAAAGCAGGGTTCTTCCCATGGGCTGTGTGATAGAATGTCTTGTTGCACAGGATGAGGAAGACAGTAACGGGCACTTTTTAAAAGGCAGCGCTTTTAATCTTATATTGGTTGTGCGGTAACTACCAGAAACCCCTGGAATGATTGTGTTTTTCACATTGCAAAAGATAGCATATACCTTTTTTGTGTTTCCAACTTTTTATTCTTTGCTTTAGGGCATTTGAAATTGGATATGGGGGGAAATTGTGATGTTCTTTCCATTATTGTAAAATGAAATCTTGGAGAGCTTGAGGGGCTCTGCTAGCAATTGTTAATGAGGCTTTATTAACCCAGGACACCACCCTATGGAATAACAGCATATGAAACTGATGTCCTCCCAGGACTCCATTGTCTTATTAATCGTGCAGCAGCGAAGTATGCAAGGCTCTGGGGAAGGAAAATGCCCAGGTGAATGGGCTCCGAGGCTTTTCCTTCTACATCACCAATTCACTTCCGGCCTAAGTCAGCTCTAGCCCCTACTGCTCATCACAGTTAGGTCGCTCCTCGTGGATTTGTTTGGCGCTAAAACCGGCAGCCTTTCTCTATCATCAAGTTAGTTCCTTTTAATTCCATGTCTATAGGTTCATAGACTTGTCATTGGAAAAGAAATGCAATTTCTCTCCTTTAAGAACTCAGGCTTTGAAAACAAAGCTACAGAATAAATATCCATTATGATATATTTTATCAGTTTTTGTGGTTTTCAACTTGAGACACAGTTTTGTTTGTGTTCTGTTTTTGGAAATGTAGTAAGGTCAGAGAAAGCCCAGGAAAAGAAAAATGAGTATAAATAGGTGCCTGTGCGCTGGGTTTGAGGAAGACTGTGAAGGTCGGGGTTTACTGGAGGCAGGTAGAGAAAGGGAACACACCTGATGAGGGTGGGCACAGGGTGCAGGGGAGACAACGCAATGTGCGCATGCGGTTCTCTTGCTGTTCCATGAGTCTCCACGTTAAAGGTATTAGACTTGGTTGCAGGTTTTCAAGACAGAGGTATCTCCTCCTCGCTGCCCCCACCCTCAGACCAAAACAGCTAAACTGGAACTACAGCAATGGCAAACAAACTACTACCATTTTGATTCTGGTGTTAGCTCCTCCCACAGTGAATTTTCCATTGCTCCATGTTGCTAGAGTTTGATTCCATCTTGCCCTCCCATGACCTGAGTCTAAACTGCAGCGATGGTGTGACCTGATAAGGCAGAGGGAGCCTATTAACTCACTGTTGTTCAGTGGTAAACAAACAGATGGGGAAGGAGTATGTAACAATTTACAGTCTCTGTCATCTAGCAAGAATTTGAATTGGTGACCAATTCGTATGCAGGGATTTTTCTCTCTGTTTAAATATCATTTACCGTGAGAAGTGCATGTTACTGAAATGAACAGGAGACCCCACTGGGACCTAATTAGGGAAGGCTGAACTGGGAAGTGACAGTCTCCATGCTATTTTGGACCTGTGCTCCAGCCCTTGTTTCTGTCTCCTATAGTATTACAATTAATATCCTGTATCTAGTTTTAATAGAGGCAGTAACTCTAGTAAGACACATTATTGCTTCTTGGCCCAAAGAGAAATGTTCATATATTTCTCTCCTTGCTGTTATCTGTCAAGTCGACTGGCTTCGTCTGCACCCTGAGACATTACACATTCAGGAAAGCAGTTGTTTCCATATGTCTAGGGGGAAAGCTATCATTTTTCAGAAAGGCATGAGGTACATGGAACATTTTTCATACTTGTTTCCCTGTGCATATATCAGGTGGTAGCTATTATAGCATTCCCAGTACATACCACTGATGTGAGGAGTGAAACTTCTATAACCTACAGTTTGTATTTATTTCATTGGGAGACAGAGTTATAAAGCTGCTTCCTGACAAACAGTAACAGCTGCTAAGCATCTGTCCACTATCTTATGAGAGAATTCAAAGGCAACAAGGAAAAATTGGTTAAGGACTGCTACCAGGAAACCAAACACTCATCTGAGAAGTACATTAATGACAAAATTCTCAGTGTTCAATCTTTAATTTATTCTCCAACAAGAGTAGAGAAGAAACATTGTGTTCTTTTTATTTTTAACCAGCTTTTCATCGACACTGTTTTCTCCAGGCTACTTTCACATCCACTGTTCACGATTCTAGCTCATACACAACTAATTTATGTAGTGCATTTGGAGCCCAACAACTTCAGTGCTAGGTAGTAAAGAATTTTTTTCTATGTTGCATACAGTCTATTTAGGTACAAAAGTTTCCTGTTTTTTTTTTTTATTCATAGACTTTATTTTGAAGAGCAGTTGTAGGTTTACAGAATAGTTGAGCCAAAAGCACAGAGAGTTGCCATGTACTTTCCTACAACTCCCACAGAGTTTTCCTATTGTTAACACCTAATGTGGTATATTTGTTACAAGTAATGAGCCAGTACTTTTACATTATTACAATGTTAACTAGCATTCATAATTTGTTAGGGTTCACTCAGTACATTGTACATTCTATGGGTTTTGACAAATATGAAAAGGTATATAGCCACCATTACAGTATGGTGCAGGATGATTTTACCACCCTAAAATCCCCTACATGCTTCATCTCTTCAACCCTCTCCCTCTTCCTGAGAACCTCTGGCAACCATTGGTCTCCTTACTGTTTCCACAGTTTTGCATTTCTTAGAATTTTGTATTGTTGGAATTATCCAGTATGTAGCTTTGTTGATATACATTAATGTTTCCTCTGTTCCATTTGCTGCCTTGATAGCTCATTTCTTTTTATCACTGAACAATATTTTATTTGATAGATGTACCTCAGGTTGTTTATCTGTTTCAGTAAACAGATAAAACTCAAAGCTTCCAAGTTTTGGCAATTATGAGTAAAGCTGCTATAAACATTTGTGTCTTTGTGTGGACATGAGTTTTCAAGTCTTGTGGGTAAATACCAAGTAGCACAATTGCTGGATTGTATGGTAAACATGTTTAGTGTCAAAAAAAATCTCCAAACTGCCTCCCAGTGTTGCCGTGCCAGTTTGCATTCCCAACAGCAATGAATGGAAGTCCTGACTGCTCTGTATTCTCCCCTGCATTTGCTACTGTTAGTGTTTCACATTTTGACGGCTCTAGTAGGTATGCTACGGCATGTCACTGTGGTTTCCAGTTTGCCATCCCCTGACAATGCTCGATGTCAAGCATCTTGTTAAATGCTTACTTTTCATCTGTCTGTGTCTTTTTTGGTGAAGTCTCTATGCAGAACTTTTGCCCATTTTTAAATCGGGTTGTTAATTTTCTTATTATTGAGTTTTAAAGGTACTTTGCATATCATGAATAACTGTCTTTTGTCAATTATATGTTTTACAAATATTTCTCTCCAAATGATATTACTTTTTAAAATGTGTATACAACACTACTTTAAGACTATTGTGGACGTAAGAACATGCTTATAATATTGATTTTAACCTTTTAATTCTAAGGAAGCATGGGTTTCTATTTTCCATAGGTAGCACAGACAAAAAAAGTCAGGAGTTATAGACTCTGTGTTCAGAAACTAACTGATTTAATGACACTTGAATATTTCTTTAATCTCCTTGGAATTTCATGGAGGAAGGATACAGAGAGAATTCAGGCTAAAGATTAAGGGTTGAAAGAGATTATTCTAAAGTCCTTCTAAGGATCATTCTAACACTAATGTTCTGTGACAATCCGGGATTTACTCCCTTCTTCAATAAGTCAATAAATACTTATTCAATATTTATTAAGCACCAGGAACTGCTCTAGGCACTGCGTGCTAGAGATGAAGAAGTGAAACAGACAGACACAGTCTTTGCCCGCGTGCACCTTACATTCTATTTCTGGAAAGGGAGTATAAATAGAGGAGGGTGTGAATAAACAATACATTTGGTAATTTAGTCACAATTTTTCTAAGAGTCTTGAAGAAGTGCAGAAAGCTATAAGATTATATATTAAGTTATACATTATGAGTTATGAGATGGTTTGTGAAGGGTAAATAAATAGCCAGTTGAAAAAGAGAAAAACAACAGACATTCTAAAAGATTAAACAGCATGGGTAAAGGTTATGAGCAGGAAGAAACATGAACTTTTAGAGAAACAAACAAACAAACAAACAAAAAAAGAGATTGGTATAGCTGGAACACAAAATAAAATGAAGAGGAACAAGAAGAGTGTTGGAGTTATTAAAAAGATTTAAGAATGTTTATGTGTATTGTCAATGGGCAGGGTCAAGAGAAACAATTCCCTTTAGGAAAAACAAAAGGGCACAATTGAGAATGGATTTGAGTTTGGTGAGACAAAGCTGATTGGGATTAAACACTCAAGAGGCTCTTGCTATAGTCTAGGCAAGAGATGATGGTAACTTGAAGTTTTTTATGGGTCTGAAGATTAAAAAAAAGATAATTTGGGTTAAAATTGGATGTACATTTTTGACTCATTATATTTTCTTGGAAGCTGTTAAGAAAAAGGAGGTATCAAGTATACTCCTAGTTATCTGGATCACACAACTTGGTGAATAATGACGCTATTCATTGATATAGGGAATAATGAAGGAAAATGAAATCTGACAAAGAAGATGATAAATTGTGAATACGCAAATGTTGAAGTATCTGTGAAAAACCAATTGGAGACATCAAATAGACAATTGCATATATAAGTTAAGTGTTAAGAGAATAATTCTGGGCTGAGGATTTAAATATTGAGAGGCATTAGTCATAATATGTGATTAATGTAGAAGATTATGTCACTATTCACAAAACATCTACTTCCTCTTTTCCCCACTGCCATGAAAGGAATTCAATCCCTTGTTCCAAGATGTAGGGCTTGCCATGTGATTTGCTCTGGCCCATGGCATGTTAATAAATGTGACAGGGTCAGAGGCTTAAAATGTACTTATGTGGTTGGGCTTCCCCTATTGTTCTATAGCCTGGTCCAAGGAATATGAAAGCCATGAGCAGACCTGGACCCAACTTGCAGCTTGATGACAAACTAAGTCAAATTCAGTCTAGATTAACTGGAGTTTAACTAATCAACAGATGCATTGGCAAGATGTATGCTATTGGTATTTTATTTATATTTTTATGCAGCAATAGCTATCTAAGACATGGCTGTGATCTTACTTAAGGAGATAGTAGAAGGTGGGAAAAGGGACTGACTAGAACACATCTCAAGGAACATTCAGTGGTTTGGTGAGAGGAGTGGCCAGATAAGAAAGGGAACAATCAAGAGCTCAAAATGCCATCAGAGACACAGAGACAGGGTTGAGTCAACAATGAAAAAATCTACTAAGTTCAGAAAGGGTGATCTAGCAGCATGGAAATTATTGGGAATATCAGCAAGAGTCATTTCAGGATGAGAGTGTATATATGAATGTAAACAGGAGAGTTGGTATAAGTTAAAAAATATAGAACTAGCTAGCACAGTACACGTAGCACATGTTAACTTACTGATTGCAAGTTTCCAGTGATGAGAGAGAAAACACAAGAGCACAAAAAGAAAAGGCATAATCACTAGTACAAAGTTTTTGCGAATTTGGTAGGGGTTGGGATACAGACCATCCATTGAAAATATATAGCCAGAGGAATTCTCTTTGATTATAACTGTCAGTATAGAGGATTAATGATAAAAAATTGAGGAAATTCTAGTTGGTAGCTTCACTTCTTTCCTTAAAAGTGCTGTAAAAGCACCGAGATTGAGTAAGGAAATGGGGAATTCAAAGGCTCCATGAGTGGGAAGACAGTGGCCTTCCATTTTACATTATAGAAGAGGGTTAAACCTTCTTGCGATGAATGAGAAAAAGCCATTTGCCTTTAAGATTTTCACTTAAAGTTTTGCAAATTTTTGTGTGTTTTTAATTAAAGAAGCATAATAAGCACAATCTGATGTGAGTGAAAGTGTAAGTGGGATACTTCTGTTTTTCTCTTCACTTCTCTGTCTTATTATCAGTCATTTTTCATTGCAAATAAGCACATAGTCAACCTCAAATTGGAAACTTGGCTCTTCTTCCCCTTTCATTATGGGGTATTCATTCCAAATTTCAAAATTTCAACTCACGGAATAGACATATGAGGCTTACGCAGATTTGCAAAGGGGTAATAAAAGGTGATAGGAGAGGAAGAGAGAATTTTCAGTATTAACACACTGGATCATCTGCAGCACTGAGTTTTAACCTTGAAACCCTTCCAGGGTTTTCTTTTCATGGGCTTTATGGCCAATTGACTCCAGATAGGCACACTTCTTCCTACAAATATCCTTTTAAATTCGACAGCCAAACCATATGTCATGCTGTTTCACTCTGATTTTCAGGCAGACCTCTCCCCAATCTACATTTAATTATGTGGAGCAGTTGGCTTGCTAAAGGCTTACAACTGTAGCAGAACCCCTGGAATTTATTATGTCCCCCAGATCATGGGAAGCATGGATGTTAACGAGGACTGCAACATAATGTGTAGCTACTCATAGCATATAACGGTGTGTTCAGAACCATTATTGCAAGCAGAGTTAAGGCATTCTGACTCTAATTACTAAGAAACTTGCTGTAGAAGAAAATACACCCTACTCCAGAAAGTCAGCAGAAACTTTCTTCTTTGAAAAGGAAGATAAAGGAGGCTCTGCCTGATTGACTATGAGAGTTCTCAGACAGGATTCGAGTGCGAAAGTTCTTTTGGGCTCAGGCGTCAGTTGGAGGCACGGTTAGTACAGCTTACCTGGTTTTCTTTATTGCAGGCTGTCACCTGTTGCTTTGTTGTCATAGTGAATGCCCTGCTGTGCTGCCAAGGTTCACTCGAGTTACGAGACCCTCATTTTTCCAGTGGCTGAAGAGTGGTATCTGCTGATAGTTCACAGCTGACTTATATCCCAGTAATTGCCCTCAGCCAAAAGGAGCAGTTTTGCCTAATATTACACCCTCACTCAAGAGGCAGGCCACATTCAATAAGTGGTCAATGTAGGACTATAATTCTGGGTTCCCTTGACTCTATTAGAAACACCTCTGCTGGACCATCTCCACTTCAGCCCTTCCTAGGAGATCACCTGAGGCCTCTGATGCAATTACATCTAACTGCAACTTCTCTCTCCAGGCAGTCCTGCTGCCGTCATCCTGTTACAGGTGTTTCTGAGAGCATGCCCCAGTTAATCGTCTGAATACCGATTTCCATCTCAGTGTTTGTTTCCAGGAAACCAGCTCAAGACACATTGCCAGGAGTAGTCCTGGGACACAGACTCTAAAAAAGATTTCAGAATTGGGTCATCTGCCAGCCTGCTGACAACAAGGTTTCTATTAGTCCAGATAAATAGAATACTGACAACTCCTGGGAAGTAGTGGTATATTTGAAAAACTATCACCAGGGGTGGAATTAGTGAACAAGGATAGGATACTGTGGAAGTGAGACATACATATATATATATAATTTATATTATATATATTATATATGTATGAAATACATATATAATATATATGTGTATGAAACACACACATATGTATGTATATATGTGTGTGTATATATGTATATATATATATAATCCCAGGCATTTGAGAGGTACCAGGGAAGTAGGAATTATAAGGTTACATGGCTGCATGGCTGTTACTGGGGCAGTCTGCACTGCAGACATAAGGACGAGGGAGAGTAATCAGTTTAAAGCCAAGGGTGATTGCCAGAGGACTTCCTGACAATATATAAGAAGATTTTCGTCTTCTGCAGAAAGACATAAGAAAACTAAAGATCAGACTCAGGATGCTCCTATATAAGTAACCATGTCCTAGAGAAAGTAAAATTAGAAATCCCAAGAAGTCTGTTATACCAAGCGGGGGGCCCTGACTAGGAAGGAGTGGTGACATGAGACTTGGGATGGAAATACACAGTCACAACACTCAGATTCCTGAGTCATTAGGTAGTTCTGAATTCTTTGAGCCTGCAGAAGTGTCCCACATGTTTATTCAAGGCTCGTGCCTCTTCTTTGAAGACAGTGCAGAGAAATCTGCCTTTCAAGACAAGGTATGCCCCCTTAGGATCTGCCCACAGTCACCCTTGGCACCCAGAACATTAACTAGGGTTTAGTTAAACATTACCTGACTGGAGAAATGTTGATCTGCTGGTATATACTCTGAGGGACTGCAAGATGGAGCTCAAATGTACCAGGATGAGCCAGGAGATTGCGTATGGGATCATATTCTGAGAGTACTTGATCAGAGTAAACACTTCCCCTTAAGACAAGGGTTCCAAGACACAGTGCTGACATGCTGCTAGAACGACTTCTGGAAGTTTTAAGAAAGTGATGGTCCAAGGAAGTAAAATAAAGGTTTCATCATTGCTGTTGAAGAAGGTAGAAGAAGGGATTAAAAATCACACAGAAAATCAATCAATCAACTGACTACATTCCATAGAAAGGCCCACAGTGTACTCCATTCTCCGAAGCAACAAAGAATCAGCTTTTGAGAGAAAGAGCAACACCTTTAAGAAGCTCAGTGATAGCTGTCCACAGGGATGGTACAGATAGGAGATACTGTTAAGAAAATTGGCTCCTTTTACAATGGAGATAATAGAATCTTGAAATAAAAGTCCAGGTAGCAGTGCTTAACTATTGGATTGGCCAAAAAGTCTGTATGGTAACATAAAAGACACCTTTTTCATTTTCACCAGTAACTTTATTTATTTAGATATTTTGAGTATGTTAGCTATCTCCTGCTATTGACTTCTAGTGGGTAAAGGCCAGGGGTGATGCTACACATCTTCCAATGCATAAGACAGCCCCACAGCAAAGAATTATTTGACCAATTGTCAACGGTATTTTGCAAACCACTTTTAACAAATTCAATCAGTCACAGCACCTTCTCCATATTGCACAAACCTCCTTTTTGCATTTCATTTGAGTTTTTACCTTTCTTGAAATAATAAAGCCTAATGCACCAAAAAATGTTGCATGTCTTCCTCCATCTTCAATATTTAAATGGCTGCACAAAAATTCACCAAGTTTGATAAGTTTATTTTTAAATGCATGCTGATATGACAGTTGTCACAGTGCAATCTAACAAAATTATTTCAAATGACGTTAAAAACAACTAAGCACTACTAGAGCCATCGTACAGAAAAAAATAAATGGATTTTTTTCCCAGCCCAATATTATAAACAAAGTGAGTGCAATAATCATAAAGAGTTATAAGTTTGGAGAAGCAGTCATAGGAACCTGACCTGCAGAAAGCTATAAAAATACCCTGAGGATAATATCCTGGTTCCCAGAGAGAGGGACCCTCTACCAGAAGATGCATCAAGAGTGCCATTAAACTCTAAGCTAGGCTGCATCCTGTCACTCAGGGTTCTTGTGCTGAGGGGCCAGTAGGTGAGAGAATGAGTTATCACTTGGGCAGTAGTACTTGACCCTGATCATTAGGAATAAATAGGGCTGCTGCTACACAACTGGGTGGAAGGAATAACTTTGGCATCAAAGTAATCTACAGGAGCATCTCACGCTATCCCCCTGACCAATTTTTAAAGTAAATGGACAGTGCAGCACCACACTGGGAAGGACATGATGATGAGAGTCTTGACCTTCCAGAAATCATAGTTTGGATCACTGGGGATTGTTTACTGCCCAAGGTAAACAATCTCAGACTAGCAGAGGTAGTGGTCAAGGTGAAGGAGAATCTCAGTGGTAGAAGAAGGAGATTAGGCATATTAATTTTGGCCCTCAGATCAGCTATAGCAGCAGGAAATTTATTTAATTCTGCCAAACTCCCTCTTATAAGAATCTCCAGGAAAAGAAACTAACATTAAAGCCTGGAGGAGTGATTTCAAGATACATTGAACTTTATGTAAAGTAAGTTGGTTCAAGAGGCACAGGGGTAGCCTGAGGGAATGTGGCTGTCTGCTGTTAGAATACAACTGAGGCACACATTTCCTTAGCCGCTGGCAGTGTTGCCTGCAGATTGTTCATATCTGAGCCCTTCTCCGGAATTGTCTTAGATTCAAAGGCAGCTAGCCGCCTTGCCCCTGCCAACACCTTACGTCTAATGATGCTTAGTACTGGGTGTTCAAGACCCCACCCCCTCAATTTGATACATCTCTAAGGGCTATTTCAGGATTAATGTTCCTGTGGGAATCAAGTGAGGATTCTAGTTCAAGTGCATCATAGTTATCTTTTCCTTCTACCTAATCCTTCTATTTTTAACCTAATCCTTCTTTTCTACTCCCTTGTATGTGTTATTTCCTGATTGTGTGTTCTGATAAATATATTATGCCATCTCTAAGTCTACTCCTTGAGGAAACCAACTTAAAACGAATCCTGGTCCTTCACTGGACACTGAGAGTTAATTGTTTTCTGCTTGCTCATTTTATCTTGTAACTTGTGTTGTGATTTTCTTGCAATAATAATTTACTATGGATGGGTAACAAATAGTTTTTTTTTCCTAGTAAATATTTTTAATATTAATTAGAATTATAGTGTTTGGTTGTGTGCTAGTATGTAACTCTTAAAATAGGAATCCTTAAGTATAGTTCTTGTTACATGGCTACTTCCTCCTCAAAATCTGTGCCTAAAATTTAGAAACTATCATCAGGTAGTATTGGTGGTTAGGAGTGGTGTGGGAACAGAGGGATTGAGCAAAGGGGGATTCAATCTTAAATAACGAAGATTATGGAGGTAAAAAAACCCAGCAATTCCAAACCATGAAAAATTATGAAAAGACAACCAACCTCTTTCTATACTTTTTAACTCAATATTACGCTGCCAAAATGCTAATAGGAATATGAGAACACTCCTTCAGGTTGTTTACTGCAGTGAAGAAACTGCTGATTAGCTCATTGCTACTGAAGAATGAGCTATAAAATGATATATTAAGAAGGCACAGAATATATACTATTTCTCTTGTCATCAATTACTATTTGAATTTATCTAATCCTGGACTTCGTTTTTCATACCTAAATGGTTTCTAAGCTTTAAGAGTGAGGACAATTCAATACATTAGTTTAGTAGCTCTGTGATTTTAAAGTTAAACTTTTCTCGGTGTCTTCAACACTTTTCCTTGAAACTAGTGTAACACTGAGTGGCCACTAAATACACTGAGACTGTGCTTTTTCTACCTGATAGTGTCTTTCCTAGGGAGTTCAATGTTCAGCATCTTTTTCCTTTTTGATGATCAGAAGAGGAAAACATTGTATATATGGGAGACAATGAGTGTGCTTTTACTCTGTTCTCTGTCCTGGTCCCTCAGATAACCTCAGCCTCCCATCTCCATGCTGCTCTCTGAGTGCTTAACTTGCAAGCTTGTGCGTGTTTATGTTCAAACTCATTTTTCTTTTTTATTTCTTATATCCCTCACTACTCTGCCCTTTTGTAAAGAGCTAATTTATATTCTTCCCATTACATAAGTGAAGTTATGTTTTTAACATCCTACATCTATAATGGTTATCTTCTTAAGTAGGCTAACCTCTCTTGTTTTAAAATTTAGAGTTTAATATGTCCATTGTTCCACGGTTCATGGAAATCCATTGTTCATGGATTTCTAAACTGAGATATTCAGGTTTGTTATTTTCAGTGATAGGAGAAAACCCAATGTGCAGGATGAAGTCATGACAGATGGAACAGAACCAGACTACAGGACATGTCTGTGATCTGAAGAGCCTTTCAGTGAGTTGACCTCTGGATCATGTGCATAAGGGCCACCTCTCTATTGTTCCGTGTTTAGTAATGGCAGCTTAGCTTATTTATGAAGGCAGCCTGTTGAATTGATGTAAATAGCTCCTGTTCCCTGCTCATATGTTGCCCTACTCAAAAACTCAGTGGTTAGAAATTTAAAAACTAGCATAGTATTCCTGAGTATTCCTGACCATCTATATGAAGTATATTTTTCTAACCAGGATTGACCATATTTTTATAAGTCATTCAATTCTCTGTCCCCATTATCTTTATTCTTTGGGGTGGTATTAATTCAGAGCCATTGATTTTCATTTAATCTCAATCCACCCATTCTTTTAATTACCCTGCAAATCCCTCTCATTCTTATTTAGCAGGAGCATTCATTACAGACACTACTTCTTCCTATTCATCTTTCTTTCTCCTGCCAAATCTTTCTTCTTCTTTCAGAAGAGTCTGTCCTTGACCCATTAGCTTCCTTCCCTTTCTTCACATCTCTTAGTGGCCTCTTTTGGCTGAATGCTTCAGTGACAATGACTACATTGACAATTCTGAAACCTCGCTGTCCACCTTTAACCTCTGTCCCAGTATATATCTTCTCTGTCAATCAGAGTTCCCCTCCAGGCATTCAAATGCATACTCAATCTATTTAAGAATGAAAGAATCTTTCATTTTGTCCCTCTTTCATTCCCTCATTTAGAATCACCTTAGGCATCACTCTTCTAAAGCCTGAATATGCATTTTGATGCATGTCAAGATCAAGATGCATCCTTAAAGACAGACAGTTCCATGGTCAGAGGCCTTTGGCAGAGAGGCATTGAAGCTCACAGATGTCAAACTGTGGGAGGAAGGCTGGATACAGAACAAGGCCTAGGAGGTGACACAGGAATGAGATTTCCTCTTCTCTGCAAGTCCAGAATCTCCATTTATCAACTTACTCAGAGGTGATTTAACTTTGGATCACAAATTTAGGCCAAACCTGCCCACAAAAAGGGTGATTCAGAAACCAGGTGATTCATGTTAGAATATGAATTTAAAGTGAAAGAATGGGGCTCATGAGATGAGATGAGTTAGTTATTTCTTCTGGTCAAAAAACACTGCCTCTTATGGAAGTTCAGTAGAAAAAACTAGACCTCTGAAGGTTGCTTTAGTGAATGAGAACCTGAGGGATATTGCTCCACGTGTGGGTCCTCGCAGGGAGTCGTTCAGGCTCTGCTTAGGAAACTGGAGTCACGTGTGAACCCAGATCTCAAGCCCCAAGCTCTTTTCTTGTAATGTCAGTCATTTCTTCAGATGGTCATCTATGTTGTTTTTTACTAATTTTAATTTCAAAGAGTAATATTTCCTTCACCTTGATCCTTCCCCATCAAATGGAGGGTAACATATTGTAGACACTTTCACTAATCACACGACGTTTCTTTCATTCTGGCCACAATAACTTTGAGATAATTTATATTTCACTGAGGAAGAGAATAATATCTAAAATACACCTGCAACCAGTATTTAATCTCTCCTATCAATAACTTTTGAAATGAGATTCTTGAAAGTTTTTTGATGATTATTAGTGTAACCGAGCAAACTAGAGCTCATCCATGTGGCACCTTGATGCATGACCTAACAATTAGTGTTGAGGGAAACAGGTTTTTATTTACATGATTCCAGCCTTGGGGTAGCTGTAAGCACTCCTGCTCAGAGCCCCATTCTCCCACAAGACCCAGCACTTCCCTTGCTCCCCACCAGCCTATAAGCCAAAACCAGAAGTTCCCCATATTCTTATCTGTTGTTAAGCTGACTACACGAACAGTTCTCCATCCCCTCTGGAAAGTACTTGCAGCAGCTCTCTCCTTTAGGATCTGGGGTACATTGTCCTCAGCCTCTATGTAGTGGTTCAGGGAAACATGTGCTGTGTTACACTGGATCATGGTGAAGTCCAGGAAAACACACATTCCAAGAAAGTGGCTTCTCCATATGTCTTTCAGAGTAGCAGAAGTCAGCATTCCTGGTCACAGTTCAGTTCAGCTCCAAGCACCTCTCATGCTTCTGTGGTTGGTTAGGCAGATTCCTGCAATTCCCAGCTCCATCAGCTCTGCTGCCGTGTTCTCCAGGCAAGTTTCCCAGCAGGTATCCTTCAGCTCCTTACTCACTGCAGACCACTTGGAAGAATCATGACTACACACTATAGCTACTTGGCAGAATCATGACTACACACTATAGCTACTATGACTACATAGCTACTTGCTGTTTCTTCTCTTGGACCTCATGGCCAAAACCTCTCAGAGGAGCAGACATAGCTCCTTTCTCACGGCTGCCTTCTTCTCTCTCAGACCTATGGCAGACCTGAATCATGCCTCCTTCCTCATGGCTACTCCCCACATGGCTGATGCCTCCTCAGTGTGGATCAGCCCTTCTATACCCTTTCAAACCTCGTGGCTGCTATTCCATGGTTCACTTCCTCATGACTGGCTTCCTCATGGCTGCCTGCCCTTATGTAAATGCTGACCTGGAGCTTCCTATGTGACCTCATATCTGGCTCCTCCTACAATGTGCCACTTTTCTCAGTTTCCCTGTATCTTCTACTTTCTTTCTGCTGCCATCTTTAGTCAGGGCAAGAGTGATTTGTAACATAGGGTTCTCCATCTTCCTGCTTGTCATACAGGTGCTATATAAGTTCCTCAGCTATGTTAGAAGTCCCTGAATGCTCTTAAAAGTCATGCACTCTTTTTGCCTGAGATGGTAGCACAGGTATTAACTTGCCTTTTGTTATGCAAAGTATCTTAAGCCATATTATCCCCTGGCCCCACCCCCCTAACCATGGGCTGTGGGGGAATATTTTGGGGGACCTCTGCCCTGCTCTGCACCCTATTACATTGGGACCTAGATCATTTTAGGTGTAACTGATACAATCCAGGTGTGTTAATCCTTTCAGAACAGCAGTCCTGAGTTGAAAGGCAATATTACGTTATATTAAACATAGTTAGATCTGAAACTTAAAAAAAAAATGTGTTCCAAATAAAGGAAAAGATTAGTCTGGTTTAGTAAAATGCACAATTTTTAAAAACAATTCTATTTATTGAGTTTAGAGAGAGAACAAGAGAGAGAGAAACATTGATTGGTTGCTCCACCCACTTGTGCATTCATTGGTTAATTCCTGTATGTGCCCAGATGCAGATCAAACCTGAAACCTTGGCATACTGAGACTATGCTCTAACCAACTGAACTACCTGGCCAGGGCAGTAAAATGCATGATTTAACAGGACTTTTATTATTTTAATTACCACTCTGAGAATTACTTTTTATATCCTTTTTAACAGACTGCACATACCCTAAGAGGCATCATTGCACATGGTTAAGAACATGGTCTCTGGGGCCAGAATGGCTGGATTCCAATTCAAACCATCACTTTCCAGTTGTGTGCCGTTAGCTTTTCCCTGAACTACCATGTACCTCTGTTTTATCATCTGTGAAAATGGGATTTATAGTAGAATTGAGCTCATGGAGTTGGTGGGAGATTAAATACTTTAATATAGTCACCAGTAAAATGATACCTGTGTAGATGTTCAAAATGAGCCACCCCAAGATGTGCCTCTATGATCTGCAGATTTCTTTGAGCTAAAGGCAATTTTAGCTTCAGGCTCAAGACAAACTTCTGCCTCTTCCTTTAGCTACTATCTATAGGGTAGGGCAAACTTCTGTTTACTATATGTCTGTTTTTGTCATGTTATAATGACCCTTTAAATCTTCCAAGGAACATTATCTCATGCCTAGCTCAGGATGTCTCATATGCCTCAATCCCCCTTTCTATATCTGAACCTCACCGGCAGTGGGCACTCTGACTCTCACGTATGTGGGGTTCCCATCCATATGTGTGTATTAAATTGGATTATTTTCTCTTGCTCATCTGTCTCATGTATATTTGATTAGGTCAGCCAGAAAAACTTTGAGGATAGAAGAAACTTTTTTCCTCCCTCACACCTGGTATAGAATAAGAACTGTCTAAGTGTTTGTTATTATTATTTTAAAAATAATTTCTTTATTATTTTTACAGATAGAGGAAGGGAGGGATAGAAACACCCATGTGCAAGACAAACATCTGTCAGTTGGCTCTTGCATGCACCAAACTGGGGACCTGGCTCACAACCCAAGCATGTCTGTGCTCTGACTGGTGGTCAGACTGATGACCTTTGGTTCACAGGCTGGCACTCAATCCACTGAGCCAAGGTTGTAAAGGTAATAAGAGTTTACCTGTATTTTTCTCTGTATTTATATAATTCTATATATAATATATATGTTGGTCACTGTTTTATTTTACAGGTGTTATATCATCATATGAAAGCTTTTTTACAGCTTGCTTCTTTTATTCAAGAATCCTGTCAAAGACCCTGGCTGGTGTGGTTCAGTGGATTGAGTGTGGGTCTGTAAACCAAAGGGCTGCCAGTTTGATTCCCAGTCAGGGCACATGCCTGGGTTACAGGCCAGGTCCCCAGTAGGGGATGTGTGAGAAGAAACCACACATTAATGTTTCTCTCCCTCTCCCTCTCTTTCTTGCTCCCTTCCCCTCTCTCTAAAAATAAATAAATAAAATCTTTAAAAAAATCCCATCAAAGAATCTGGTATAGCATGAATTCATAATTATACCATGATGCAGATATATAATAATTTATTAAATCATTTATTCTTGATGAACATTCATTACCAGTTTTCTAAGCTATTATAAACAATGCTGCAATAAACATTCTTTTATATAGACTTCTTATATATTGTCACTTTTATTTCTGTCTCAGAGATTTCCCACATTTGAATCATTGGTTTGAGAGTGTATGTATATTTATTTTAACTGATGTGGTCAGATTGTTTTCCATGGCTGTAGCACTGTGTATTTCCACCAGTAATGCAAGAAAACATCCCTTTCCCAACGTCCTCAGTAACAATAGGTGTTATTCCAGTTGTTTCCAGTCTTATTGACAGAAAAGTAACATTTAAAATGGGTTAAAGGACTGCATAGGGTGAAGCTGTCCATGCTGAACATTGGGAACAAAGGTAGAAATGCAACAAGGAAGGAAAATAAGCCAGAAGCTAGCAGAAGCGTAGTGAAAACGAGAATGCTGGGCTGTTTCTTAGGAGCAGGCCAAAAAAACAATAACAAAACTCAGACAAAAATATGGCAGTTTCTCTTTAGTTGATTCATTCCTTTATTTGTGCATCTGGAACTGCATTTTTAGTATCTACATAAAGTCAGACAGTAGAGATACACAGGGGATACAGCACTGAACAAGATGGGTAAGTTCCATAAACTTGAGCAATGTGCAGCTGGAGATCAGATGTGTATGGTCACCCATGACCAAAGGGGCCCAATCTGCAGAAATCCTTAGTGGACACAATTTCAGATTCAGTGCAACAATCAGTTGCACATTGCATGTAATGGTGAAATCCACTTAAAATGAAAAAGCAAGAGGCCAAATACAACCCAGTTCCACAGAAAACAGGGGCCGATAGGAACAAAGCAGAAAACAGAGCCCAAGTGGCTAGGATACAAGACAGGGCTTACGACTAGACATTGGTGTGTATGGGGTGGGGAGGAAAACTCCCAGGACCCTAAAGAAGGAACTGGAGGGAACAGGGCTATTTAATTAGAAGTGGGAAAGTGACTGTTTATTTAGTTTCATGCCAGTACCTGATACATGTTTCATTTTGTTTTTAAGTATACAAAATAGAACTATTTGCAATTCCAAAAAATGGTGGGACAATGGTTTTGATATATCATGGTTTTAATTTTAGCATGATTCTCCTACTTTTCCAGGAAAAGGTTAGAGGACCTGGAAGTGACCGAATGCTCATTTCAAAGCGGTGGGATCCGGTCATCGTGGCAGCCCCACAGGACAGTGCCATGAGGCCAGAGAAAGATTGTCACAGTAACTATTTCTGGTGCTCATCGGAAATACAGAAAATGGTACTGGGAAAGGCTTTTGGGGTCAGCAGTTAGAAACTAATTGGTGAGCTTGGACAATAGTTGTATCAGAATCCAATGGGCAGAAAACTGATTTTAGGGAAACATGAAGCAGTGGAGCTGTGCGGAAGACGGGACCCAAAATGTAATCTGAACTGTTTCAAGTTCTTATACTTACAGGAAGAAAAGTGATGAAATAGAAGATAGAAGAAGTGATTTGAAAGGAGAAAGTTCTTAAGAAAAAAATAAGATCGAAGCATATTAACAGGAACATAGAATAGAAACAAGGGATATTGATGAGATTGAATATTAAAGGATATGGAGCACGTCCAAAGTGGGTGAGGGAGTAGGATCCACGGGCAGAGATGGTAGGTTTAGACTGACATGGTCATAACAATACCGGAAGGTATCTGCTCCGAGGATTTTAGGTAAAGAAAGTGTTTCACGCGGCACTTGCAACACATGAGGTGGTGAAAGCAGTGTCACTGAAAAATATTTGCTTCTGAAAAATAGTTTGTGTGTATGTAGATAATATCTGAAGGATATTCTGGAAGGATATACACTAAATAGTTAATAGAAGTTAGTTTCATAGAATGAATTTCATTCTGCAAAATATTCAATACCTCTCTTGTCAGATGCTGTCTAATCCAGTGCTGGGAATATACAGTTGACCCTTGAGCAATTCAGAGGTTACGGAGCCCACCCTGAGCAGTATAAAATCCTTGTAGGCACACTTTGATTTCCCGAATATTTAAGTTGTTCCTCAGTATCCACAGGAGACTGGTTCCTGGATCCCGTCCCTGCGCACCACAAATACCAAAATCCGTGGAAGTTCAGATGCCCCATAGAAGACGGAATAGTCGGCTCTCTGCATCTGAGGACTACTAACTGCGGATCTAAAAAGTACATGTATTTACTGAAAAAAATATGTGCATAAGTGGACTGTGCAGTTCTAAGTTGTGCTGTTCAAGTGTCAACTGCGATTGCAGACAAGTCCTGGCCCTTGAAAGATTCAAATTCTAGGAAGGGGGCAAAATAACAAATAGGTATAAAATGTAGTATCCCTAATGAATGCCATTACAAAAACATGAAGCAAGGTGACAGAAGAAGGAGTGACACAGGCTGGTATCTTAGAGAAGCAGGTGTCTTTGAGCAGGGGCCTGAATTCAGTGAGAGGACAAGTAAATATCTGGAGAAACATCTTTCCAGCAAGGGCTGAATGAGCCAGGGCAGACTCTGGGCCAGGACTGGGTGGGGGCCACAGCAGCATAGGTGGGTGGGGAGGGGTTTTGAGCTCAGAAATGTGCTCAGGAAAATGCAGGACGTGAATGTGGCTGCAGTGGGAAAGGAGAAAGAGGAGCTGTTTACAGAAAGATTAGTTGTTAGTAGGAAGAGCTGCAGATTCCATCTCCATGCAGCAGCGGGAAGCCATGGGAGTGTTATGAACATGGCAGTGGCAGGACCTGACACAGATTTGACCAGGATCAGTCTGGCTGCTGTGTGAAGAATAGAAAGCCCAGGGTGTTAGTGGAGCCAGGGAGAGAGGTGGGAGGCTGCCAGTGTCAGTGGTCAAAGGGAGGTGGTGAGCCTAGTGGTAGAAAGGTTAATATGAAATGGAATTCAATATAACTAGACTTACTGATTGGGATTAACTTTCTATATGGCTAGGTTATTTTCTTTGCAATGGGAATGTATTATTTTTATAATTTGGGTCAATCAACCTCAGCAGTATTATAGCATTGCTATTGAAATACCAAGCTGGCCAGAAAAGTCAGATTAATAGTGTATTAAAATAACAGCAGCTACAACAACAAAATCATGGAAACCAAAACAGCATTTTAATAATGAAATGATTGGCAAAAATACAACTCTCTGCAGAGGGGTTAAAGTTGAAAGTTAAGTTGATTCCAATTCTAGGAAACAGAGGTGAGTCTCAAAGAATTGAGCCATTTCCCCCTTAACTCTCCCAAAGTGTGACGTTGAAATTACCACTATGATTTCCAAAGTGCCTACATTAAGGCACATGGATTCTTATTCAAATCAACTGGTTAGGTATAAAGTTATTTTTATGCAAAGAGTTGCAGACTTTGTTTGTGCATGCAAGTTATTTGGGCTACTTTGAACTTTGGAGTCTTTAAAATCAGCTTTCAGCTAGTGCGTCTCCTAGGGTCCAAGTGTGCACACTCCATGTCCCAGTTTCCCACATATTTTGATATCAGGGAGAGGAAAAAGAACATTAAAAAAACATGAAATGTCTAATGTTACTACCAAAAAAACCCTCTAACATTTAAAAAATACTTGTGCTATCAAGAGGACAATTACAAAGCTGTCTGCTGAGCAATCAGAAAAAGAAGGCAAAACAAGTTTACTTTTTTTAGTTCTGACTTAAACTTTCCATTTGAAGATTGCTAAGGGATTGATGTGCTCTCTGCTCGCGAGACAAAACCAGGGAGAGTTCTACCCTTGACAGGCCAACTGCTGCTTAAATCACAGCCTGACCTTTGGCTTGCTGGTGGAACAGCACTTCCCTGACATGCCTGTGTCAAACTGTCCTCTCCCTCCTGCAAACCTCAAGAAGGACACAGTGTGCCAGCAAACTCTTCCAAAAATCTTGCAGAGAATAAATTGTCAACTTGCCTAGTAATTTGTGGTTGTGAAAGATGAACGCAGACATTTCAGGGAAAGGGAGCTTCCCAGGGCATCGGGCTGTGGAGACAGTCCTTGTGAAAGGGAAATCTCTGCCTTGAGGTGTGTGTGACTCTATTTCAAATTTTAGTTTGATGGCTTGAGCACTGAAATTGGCCCTTTAAAGGGGAATAATTTAGATGTATTTCATACTTCTGTCTATAGATTGAAAAATGGGACTATCACTGTCACTCATCCCAACTACAGAGATTTGTGCTATTATTTTCTTATCTGAATTTGTCACTGAAAAAAAAGGCTAATCCTACACCTAAAATTTAAAGAGGAATTTAAAAAAATGTATATATGCCTGCTCACTTATTTCCCTAACTTTAAGGGGAAAAATATTTGTGTGGTCAGGACTTTTGTTCTTTTGGCTTTTCAGTGCATTTCATAAAGCCCAAATCCACATTTATCTCTAAACAGAAGGAACTAAGCCGCCTCCTTGTCAGAGGTGGGCATGGCCAATGTTCCACCCACTTGTAAGTGGGTATACTTTAATTCTGGGGGTCTGGCCAGTATCTTTCTTTCCCCCTCTTTCTACCTTTCCTTAGAAACTGACATGGCAATTAGCATTGTGATGAGTTTATGTGACATGTGCTATTAAAATATCTTTATCTGCCTTAGTTAAACCTTGTAATGACTGAAGGACAGCTGATGGAAGTATAATTTTTTTCAATTTATTTATGAAGAAATTGAAAACATGCTAGGGAAGTAGCAAAGTAGAAATTTAAATCCAACCTGTTTTGCTCTTCTATTTTCAGCAAATCCATGTAGATTCAGCACTTTTTTTCCCCTAGAGTTAACTTTGTTAGGTTATTCTAAGGGGATGATCTCTTAATCTCTCAATGAGTTGTTTTATTATTAATTTTGTCACATGAAATAATCAAGGAGCTTGAGCAATAACAGTATCTTCCTCTTTGTGTTTCATTTAATATATCAAACTTCTGTTATGTAATTTATTTCATTTTACTTTAAATTTGAACTTGAAATTGTATTTAATTCTCTGACCCAGCAAGCATGAAAAAATAAAAAACCTGGCCCTCCAAACCACCAAACCTAATCTTATTTTCCTCTCATCCAATCATCTTTGGTTTTGTTTTGACAAAAGTAAATAAATAAATAAATAAATAAATAAATAAATAAGAAGAAGAGGAAAAGAAAAGGAACTGCCTGGTAATGAGATCTCTATAAGGTGAAACTCTGGAATGGCGCCTGTTACTAAACTGAAGAGTTGGTTAGTGCACCAGTGCACATATGAATAAATGTGCAGACACATATACACACATGCATACACACATGTCTTCTTTTCTTATTTAGTCTGAGGAAAAGGGAAGAGCAAAACCCCTGTTTAATGCACTGGTGTGGGTATTGTTCTAGCCTTCTTTACAAGGTGATCACCCTTAGGGAGAGGGGTTGGGGCTGTTTTGCATTCTGCACGTGTTGGGAGGTGATACACTTCCAATGAGGAGTTCAAGAACATATATTTTGTTCTCATTTATTTTTATCTCAAGGGTGGAATATATTTCATTCTTCTCTTGGTACATGTGTAATACTTAGATTTTTTGAGTATGTGAATAAATGAAGAGATGATTTCAGGGATAGCCTAATTTGTTTAATTATTAACAGTTTTTCATAGTGCAATCTGGAAATTCCAGTTAGCATACAATTGAATAATTGTTGAGTTTTATTTTTAATTAAAAAATTCTGAATTATTCTGTAAGCTCAGTATTTATATTCAGATAAATAAAAATGTCATCAGTGATACACAATAATATTGTGTGCCATCTAAATAGGAATTCATGAGGTCTGTCAGGAGTTTAGTTTTAGACATTTTAAAATACAGAGGTGTGCAAAAGTAGGTTTACAATTGTTCATATGGAAAATATGGCAATAATTAATTAATAAGAATACAAGAATAAACTTGGTCTTGAGTACTCACAATGGTAAACCTACTTTTGCCCACCTCTGTGTATGACATATATGACTATGATACTGAGTAAACTTTAGTTTACTTCTAAATGATCCACTCTAAAAACTTTCTGGACTACACCTTAATGGAAATAGTCATAAAGGATTGGTCACCTGTCCATGATGTCGCTTCTTAGGCTGTAAAAAATGTTCCAATCTTGTTGAATTGACCAGGCAATAGTTAACTCACATTTGAAATGATATGCTCTTTTACAACCCTTTGTCAGAACAAATGTTTGACTTTATGGAAACATGGTTTAACATGACTTTCCTGTTATAACTAGTGGTGTATCTCTTTCTTTTCTGGTCTAATATCTTTCTTTCTGACAAAACCATTTTTCTGTGAATTTTAAATTACGTTAGTTCCTGGATTCAACTTTCCATATTTAGAATTGTATGTTACCTTCCAAGATTATGAGGTCTGCACTTTTTTTCTCATTAGGTAACAGGAGTTATGTTCACATTTTGAATAAATAAAGGTATATATAATCTAGTTTGAGGATGTTTCAAATAAATTACAATGTTATAAAAATTTAATTTGAGTTGGTATTTGCCTGATAAGCTATAGATCCTATGCCATTCATAAAATGCTATGTGTTTTTATTCAACAAATATTACAGGAAACTCTACACAATCCAAGGTGCTGTTCCAGATAGCAGCAACACATTATATAAAACCAGCATGCAGGCCTCTCATGACAAGTAAGATGGAGAAAGCACACTTCTTCTTGTCTAACCACGGAGTACAACTGTAACACTTGGACAAAATGCATGGAACAGCAATTTAAGGACTGTGAAAAGTAAATAGCAGCAGGCAGATTGGGAAGAACACCAGAATTTGAAGGACCACAAAACTGGTCAGTTCCCCAAGTTGTTGCCCTCTGGCCTAAAGGTGAGCTATATACTAGACAACCAAAAGTTAACGCTGGTGCAGAGAGAATGCAGGGAGAATCCTGCTTGCTGTGGCTTAAGAAATGGGAGAGAAGATTCATTTCAAGAGAGTATAGAAATCTGCTTCTTTATTTCCCTTTCTCCATTGTGTGTGCAGAAATGGCTGTGACAGTTCTAGGAAACCCCAGGAGTCAAAGCCTCAAGGAAAGTGACCCTTCCTCTTTGTTGGGTAAAGTTGTGGTTTTAAGAGGGTAAGGTGGTCACTGGTCACATGTGGCATCTCACTCTGTCCCTTGTTACCAGAGATAAAGGGAGAGGTTACATAACAATTAGAATCAATTCTCTAAGAAGACATGCAATTCTAAATGTATATGTACCTAAGAGACATTCAAAATGCATGAAGCAAAAACTGATACAACTGAAAGGAGAAATAGATAAATCCACAATTTCAGCTGGGGACTTCCATTCCTATCCCAGTAACAGAACCAGGAGACAGAAAACCTGCAAGGACAGAGAACTGAACAACACCATTAATCCCGTGGATATAATTGCAATTCAGAGAAACTTAAAATAATACCAGAATACATATTTTTAAACTCATATACACAGCATATACCAACATATACCATAGCTCAGGTCATAAAATAATACTTAAGACATTTAAATCATACCAACTCTGTTCCTAGACTCAATGTAATTACAACTAGAAAGCAATGACATCAATGTAAGAGGGAAACCTCCAGAAACTTGAAAATTAAATAATATGCCTATGAATAATCTAAGAGTAAAAGAAGTCTCAAGAAAAATTATAAAATGTTGCAAACAATTAAAAGAAAAGTAGTCAAATTATAGGATGCAGATAAAGCAGTGCCAAAAGGGTGAGTCAGAGCATTAAATGCTTATATTGCAAGAGAGGCCTTGAGTCAACATTCTAAGCTTCCAACTTAAGAAACAAGAGAAAAAATAGCAAATTAAATACAGAAAGGTTTTGTGCAGTTATAGATAAGCTTACTCTAAAATTCATAGAAAAAAGTAAACAATTTGAAAAAAGAGAATCTAGTTGGTGGAATCATATCACCCAATTTTTACACTGACTTTGGGAGTACAGTAGTGAAGACAGCATGATACTGTTGAAGCATAAACACCAATCAATGGCAAAGAACAGAGTCCAGAAATAAACCTGCACAAATAGGGCCTTTTTTTGGACAAAATGCAGAAGAATTTCAATAGAAGAAGTATAGTTATTTTAACAAATGATATTGGAACAGTTGGGGATTCATATACAAATTACCTTGAATTAACACTATACTTTATTTAAAAAACAAAAATTATCCATAGATCTAAATGTAAACTGTATCACTATACTGCTTCTAGATAAAAATGTAGAAGAAAATCTTTCTGACCTGGAGTAAGGCAACAAAACAATGATCCATAAAAAGTGACAAATTGGACTTTATTAAAATTTAAAAAATTATTTGTGAAAGAAACTCTTAAAAGAATTTTTTAAAAACAAGCTACTTATGAGGAGAAAATACTTGCAAATTACATTTCTGACAGAGGACTAATGTTCAGAATATATAAGTAACTCTCAATATACAGTAATTTAAAAATAAATAATCCAATTTAAAAATGGACAATAAAACATTTTCCACACACACAAAACATAAATATAAATGGGGAAAAGACTTGTAAAGAAATAAGTGACAAATATCAACTCGGAAAAGCTTTTCAACATCATTAGCCATTAGGGAAATTTAAAATAAAGTCAAGATGAGATAATACTACATATCTATTAGTAACCAAATTAAAAAAAATAAAATGAATACAGAAAATATGAATTTCTATAGAGGATACAGAAAAAATGGGACTCTCATGTATTCTTGTGGGAATGAAAATGTTACAGATATTCTGGAAAATGGTTTGGCAGTTTCTTATAAACTTAAACATATACTGCTGTACAACCCATCGGTTCCACTTCTGGATATCTGCCTTAGAGAAATGAAAACTTACGCTGACACCAAAAACTATACACACTGTTTGTAGCAGTTCTATAACACAACTGCCTACAGCTGGAAACATCCAAAGTTTGCTTGCTAACTTTCAGCTGCAGAGAGAGGGGAGGGAGAGAGAGTGAGGGAGGGAGAGAGAGAGAGAGTAGCAGGGGAGGAGAGAAGCAGACAGACACAGGCTAAAAGACAGATGGAGACGCAGAAGGAGACAGATAGAAACACAAGAGAGAAAGAAAGATAGAATATTCCCTAATTCATCCCCTAACTGCCTTGGGCCTGATACCATTTATAATTTTGACTCATTCACTGTTGAAAATAATGAACCACCAGATCCTACATAAATGTTCAGGGACTTCAAAATGTAGAAGAGCATGTAGATATTCCATAAGCACATCTTTTGATGTCATCATTAAGATGTCATTGAAAATGCAGTCATGAATAACTTCATAATACCCCATTTAGGAGGCTAAGGGTAGAACTTCTCTCTCTGAAAATCTAATAGCATCATTCTTTTCTTCATTTTAAAAATTTGAATTTGGCCCTGGCTGGTGTAGCTCAGTGGACTGAGTGCGGGCTGCGAACCAAAGCATCGCAGGTTCAATTCCCAGTCAGGGCAAATGCCTGGGTTGCAGGCCATGGCCCCCAGCAACTGCACATTGATGTTTCTCTCTCTCTCTCTTTTTCCCTCCCTTCCCTCTCTAAAAATAAAAAAATAAAATCTTTTAAAAAATCTGAATTTGTTCTGAACTTTCAGTCACATTTTTATATATTAAGCTTGTTTTTTATTTTATATTTAATCAGCACAGAGCAGCAATTTCCAATTGGTGTTCTGCAAGAATTTTTAACACATGCAATACCTGACTATCTAGTCAGGGGCACTAACTTCTTTTCCCTTGAATTGTCAAATAAAAAAAAAATGACAACAGCCAACACAATGGTAGCTAAGTAGTGTGAATGGATCAAAATTGTACCTGTTTTTATCAGACATGTAACCCTTTGAAACTGGCTTCTTTCACTCAGCATGATGTCTTTGAGATTCATTCAGGTTACTGCATAATTAATAGTTCCTTTGTATTGCTGAGTATTATGCCAGTGTATGAATATACTACAGTTTGTTATTATTTTCAGGAGTTTACTAATATATATTTATCTGTTAACATGGTATAAAGCTATACAAAATAGACATGGTTGTAACAGTCTGAGTGCTCTTTCAGAGCTTTTAAGCACTTTTCCCTTACATTATGAACTGTGATATATGACAATTTAAGTTTATTGTACTTGCAAACATACGTTTGATTGAAATTCTCTGTACATGCTCACGAGCGTACAAACCACACATAGATACACAGTGCAAAAACAGGGGATAGTAACACAAAGTGTTCATTCAGTGAATGTTCCTTATCTCTAACTCTGATAGTCTGTGAGTTTTTGAACATGCAAGTAAGATCCAGGGTCTAGTTTGGCATCCGGCTCAAACTCTGTGACTTTGAGAAAAGCAAAAAAGTTTCATCAAATCAGGGATTGTGGAAATGGGGGAAAGAGACAGAGAAACAGGGTGACCGAGCAAACAAGTATTCCAGTTTGCTTGGCAGTAAGGGGGTTCCCAGGACTGGAAACTTCAATACTAAAACTGGGAAAAATCTCAGGAAAACAGGTATGAGTAGATCACTCCTTTAAAGTACTATGGGAAGATGTTCAGTACAAAGAAGGGGCCTGTATGGTTACAAAAAGCTTATTCAGAAACATTGTTTGCATTATGTGAATCTTAGAAAATAGTGATCAAAGAAATCTTTTTGATTAAAGGAAATATACAGATTACCACTATACCAATAGCAAATACTTTATCAAATAGCAAATAAAAATACTTTAATTTTTTTTCTTTTTTAAGATTTTATTTATTTATTTTTAGAGAGGGAAGGGAGGGAGAGAGAGAGAGAGAGAAACATCAGTGTGCGGTTGCTGGGGGACATGACCTGCAACCTAGGCATGTGCCCTGACTGGGAATCGAACCTGCGATGGCTGGTTCGCAGCCCGCACTCAATCCACTGAGCTACACCAGCCAGGGCAAAAATACTTTAATTTTTATAGCAACTCTTTTACAGACTTTTAAAAGATGTTCTTATTAGGCATCCTCCTAAAAATTCTACATATACAAGGTCATATAATTATGACTCAAGCAATCTTGTGATATTAAAGATTATCATAAGGTTAAAAATATTGTAGATTAAAAAAATTTAGAAATAGACCAATATGACTGATGATCTTACGAGAATAGGAAATTTGGCCCTGGCTTGTGTGGCTCAGTGGATTGAGTGCTGGCCTGTGAACCAAACAGTCACTGGTTTAATTCCCACCCAGGGCACATGCCTGGGTTGTGGGCCAGGTCCCCAGTAGGGGGCTCATGAGAGGCAACCACACATTGATGTTTCTCTCTCTCTCTTTCTCTCTCCTTTCCCTCTCTAAAAATAAATAAATAAATAAAGTCTTTTAAAAAAAGAGTAGTTTTTTTTTTTTTTTTTTAAAGGAGATGACACATATTGACAATGCTGGTCCATAGTTCAACAAAATAAGGTGTAGCACATTGTGTTAACTACAACAGTGCTGAAATGTAATTATTTGGAGTCAAATATTGTAAAAAGCATGTGCATTTATTCAAACATTCATTCAACGGTCATCCTTGACCTCTTCCTCTCTCTCTGTCTTTCTTTTTCTCCATCTAATTCATCAGCAGACTCTACCAGCTCTACCTTCAATCGTGTCAAAGTCATTTTCATTATTACCTTTTTAATACTGATCTCTCTGCTTTCACTCTGTCTCTTCAAAAGCCCATTCTAAACATGCATTCAGATTCATCATGTTTCAGTGGACATGGGATTCTGTCACTGCTTTGCTTAAAACCTCCAGTGGCTTCTCAATGCACTTGGAGTAGAAGATAAAGTCTTAACAATGGTCTAATGTACATATTGCCCACTGCTTTTAGCTTCCTGACCTTGTGTCCTGTCTCTCTTTCTCACTGCCCACTTCTTTCTAGCAAAATTAATTCCCTTGCTGTTGTTATTCAAACACACAAAGTACAATCCCCAATGAGGTGTCTCCATCAAGACTTTAGCGCTGGCCGTACTCTCTGCCTGGCAAGCTTCACCCCAATGTGGCTCACCCCTGTCCTCCTTCAGGTCCTCGTTCAAATATCAGTAATAGTTGCATCACTTCTTGACCACCTTATTTAAATAGCAAGTCTCCTATCCCATTCTGCACTCCCTTTCCTCTTCCATCCTCTATGTCCATAATATCTGTCACTATCTAACATACTATATTATTTTTTTGTTAAGTTGTTTATTATCATCCCTATTGGAATAAAATCTGCATGAAGGTTAGGAATTATCCTTGGCTTTGTCTATCCTTGAAAATAGACAAAGGGTCTATCCTTAGGGACTTTACCTTTAAAAATTTGTATTCAGAAATTTTGTATCCAGACTTTATTACCTCCTAGATCACACACTCTCTCAGGTCCTCAACTTCATTTGTGAAATGGGCTCTGAATCATACGTACCTCACAGGTGGCTACAAGGTTAAAAGAGCCAATAATGAATATAAAGAGCAGATAGTGACTTATTAGGTACCAAGTATATTAGAGAAACAACAGTGACTTTTAAATTGAGGAGGCAAAAATGAGGGCAAAAAATAACTTAAAAGTGAGAATAACATTTAAAACATATTTTTAGATAACAAGTGAGAAAGATCTACCAATGAAGAGACTAAAATTCATAAGTAAATAAAGGTCATGCCCATTGTGGGGAGGGAAGAATAATTTGAAAGAACAAATTATATCTAAGAAGAAGCATTAAGTGACATTTTAGGTATAAGCTCTCTTCTTTCCTTCTGTATAGTTCTCTTCTATGTAGTTGCTCAGAATGCTTACTGAACAAGAGCATCTGGACAAGTGTGTGGGAAAGAAGCTACAATCCAGTCTGTGGTTTATATGGCAAAACACACAGCATAGGGCTGCATCTCCCTAGAGAAGAGATGTCATTTGCAAATGAGTACCAAGACACTGTACTGTCTATCTGCAGCACTTCCCCTTCTGGCCCAGGTAACCTCAGAGAAGGCCAGACTATCCACATCTCTCCCTCCTAGAAAAGACTACTGTTTTTAAGACCCACGTTGCACACGAGACATCCTCATATAATGCATTTTATTGTCAGTATTAATTTATTGCTGTCATCTGTCAATAAAACTTCTGTTATGTAAGATACATTTATTGAGTATCTGGAATGTGTGGGCTAAGAGACTAGATGTAAGTGTGTTTATAACTTCTCTCTCAAAGAACCTAAAATACATCTTCAAGGTAGGAGTTGATAGAACCTATTTGGACCTCTTGTAAATGTTTTGTTTAGATGATTTTTGAAGATATTTACTGATTGAGTCATCTTGTTTTTAAGACATTTACTGATTGATTGATTGATTGATTGATTGACTAGGATCAAAATAGTCTGAGGAAAACCAAATGCCAATGATAGCAGATGGTACAAAATAAGAATGTAAAATAATTGCTAAAACTAGAAGTGTGAATGTGGTTTGTAGCAGGTGAAAGACTAAAGAAAATCATGAAAGCTTAGGATGATTTACTTTACTTGCACTTCCTCATCTGTTGGTCGTCTTATTTTTAGTTTTAGTATTTTTATCTTCTGACTTTTTATATGTTAAGATTTAATTTAAAAATTGGTTTTGCATTAGAAATATACTTAGAATGACTTTGATATATTATTGAATGTGACTTTAGTTTTTCAGGTAAATGAACAGGAAAAGGTGTATTATGCAAAGTTGACACTCAGTTTCTGAGAAATATATCTACTTCCTCTACAGAGTTAGTATGCCAGTTAAGACTCTTCAACAATATGAACATTTCAGACTACATTCTTTATTCAAATGTCAATTGTATTAGGAACTCTGCCAGGCAGCATCAATTCAAAGATGCTGTCCATTGTAAGTCAGATTCCGATTTCAGAGATTTTAAAATGAGAACATTTCATATCTTAGACCTGATGAGATATGGTAGTGGGTGAGAAGTAGAACTGGTTTTGCACTGGGAGTAGCACATGGAAGGATGCACTCAGCTCTGCAGACGTTGAGTTTAGGGAACCTGGGAGACCAAAGTATAAAACCTCATTCTGGACCCAAAATAAGTTCAGGTGTGAGTAAGAATAACACAAGGCCAGGAAGCTCAAAGGGTGACTTACAACTCAAAAGGTTCCTGGCTAATGTGAAGGAAGCAAACCCAGTGCAGGCAGCGGGGAGTAAGGCGTGTTCTGAGTGTGGAGATGTGTAAGAGGCTTATGAGAGTTAGGTCCAGTGAGATCCAGCATCGTGTACAGATAGATTGGTTACGACTGATCAGGCAGCCAGGTAAACTCTGTTATTCTCCCTCACAAAACCTCCACAGAAATTCAAGCTTACATTCAACTTTCCCTGTAATCGTACATGTAAAGAAGAATAAAAATTCTATTTTGCTTTAATAAAAATAATAAGAGAAAATAAACCAAGGTCATACAGCCAATCTCTTCTCTAAATGGATAAGAAAAAGGTTAAAACATAGCACAACAAAATGAAAACACTTTGTTGGTTATGTGACCAGTATTCATTTTAATTCTACTTCTTTTCACTTTGTCCTTTGTTTTTATGCAGTATAAGTTGATTTCCACTTTAAATGTCTTATCAAAAGTAGTGGCTGTATTATTTGCCTATAGTACTGAGAAAATGCAATGAAATAGGTTTATGAGAGTGCAACCGGAACCAAGGGCATTTACACAGGCTACCGTTGGCCTGATTATGAACAGTAACTTTATATTTATGTAACAAAAATATACTTCACTGAGATATTATACAACTATTATCATTTAAAGTAAAGCTCCAATGGCATTGGATTTAACCCTGCCTCTGCATGGAATACAATTACATGGGCTCTTCTTTAACAGGTAGAGTGTGGCACTAGCTGCAGATTTCCTCTCACATAGACCACATGAGAGTAAGACAATTTACCCGTGTGGCATGTGACCTGAGGCTAATGAGGGCTAGGAGACTGGAAGAACAATATTGCAGTCTGGGGGTGAAGGAAAGAAACTGTGTTCCCTTCTGGGATGAAGAGCTGTCTGGTTTCTATCTGTCTCCGCACAGCCCTTGAATTAAATCTTGACTGCATGGTGGTAATATTGTGGACATTAGAAGATCCCTCAAATCTAGCTCCTCAATCTCATTTCATATCACTGCCCCCACTTGCTCTGTAGTCCAGCAATTTTTTCTTTAAATAAAATTTTATATATCAGTCACGTGATACTCTGTGGTTTTCCCAAAGTGTCACACCCTGCTGTGACTTCAAGCCTTCATGAAGGCTGAGTTTTTTATTTAGACCTTTGACCCATTCCATTCCTCCCTCCAATTAGAAAAATTACTATTCAAGCTTTAGGACTTCTTTTATATGTTCCTAAAGGTTAGACTCATTATTTTGTTCTTAACATCATGCTGTGTTTACAGCTGTCATAGCCCTTAACAGACTGTTTCTAATTGCTCATTAATCTTTCATGTTTCTCCAGTAAGACCAGAATGCAGCATCAGATGATGTATTATGGAATTGTATACATGAAACCCATATAATCTTATTAGGCAATGTCACTCCAATAAATTTAATAACTTGAAAAAATAAACAATATGCTTAAACACCCTTGGCTCTAAAGAAAGTGATTCATATTATAAGTGTGTGTTATCTATTCCTTGCTGATTACATTAAGGAATTATAAGAATGATAAACTCAGGTAACAATTAGCTGGTTTGAAGAAAAAAATCTAAAAGAAAACAGAGACCATGTAAAAATTAAGGATCCCACATGGTTAGAGAAGCCAGTGGTTTCTCTTACTAAACAACTGGATACAACTATTATTATTCAAAATCTTTCTCCAAGGAAGTAAGCCATTTCTCCAGGCAAAGGATTCTTTGTAATACCTTCTTCTTGGGGTTAGGAATGTATCACCAGTCTACTGTGTTTATTCTATACTTCAATTATCAGAATAGTAGTGTTCAGTGAATTAATTTTTATATACTGGGATTCATGTCCAAACCTAAGAGAGGATAGAAAATCACCCAAGAATATAAAATTCAGGCAAGATAAAGTGACCAGATGGAATTTTTATTTATTTCCCTTGATTGAGATCAATGGTGTTTTACGTATGAGAAGGATTTTTGTATACAGATTTGGTGACAACATAGGCAGCCTGTGGCGGTGACTGCTATCTATTGTCAAACACACACACACACACACACACACACACACACACCCTCATCCTTTCCCCTCTTCTTAACTAATGATAGAATTGAACTGTAGCTGGAACATAACTTCCCAGCTTGGGATGACACAACCCAGCCCTTACTGTGCAATTTGTGGCTCTGTGATTAATCTTCCCAGGCTGACTTTGGGGGCAGTACTGAGTGCCTCTTGTCGGCTTCTATTCCATGCACAGCCTTCCTGTGGCATCCACTGAGTCATCCATTCCTGCATCTGGCCTTCTGTCAACTGTCTATGCAGGTGTGATTTTTGACATCCCTTCTATGACATCTTTACATACATGAAACACTGGAAATCTGAACAAAGCTGTGTAAGAACCATTTCACATAGACATAGTAAGGAGCATTTGGTCTCACTGGGCATTTACCACCTTTTAGACCTCTATCCAGGAAGCAAGACTGCGCTTTTTTCCACTCTCATGCACCAAAATCTCTGTTAGAATTGGGGTGCCTCCCCAATTCTCAGCATGGGAAGTGATAAAACATCAGTTCCCTTTCTCATGCACCCACCAACCTCTTCAATCTCTCTTTCTCTCTCTTTTACTTTTTTCTATTCTGAGTGTTTTTCCTCTTCTTAGTCCAAGAAATTATTTTCTATTCTTGGAAGGCTATACTGGAAGAAAAGAAATCTGACTCCTTTTGTTCCCCCAAATGTATGTTTAGGCTATGAATCTTTTTAATTATCCCATGAGCTGGGTATTTTGATATTCAACCAGGGAAAAATGTCTTTCTTTCATTTTTTTTCTTTTTCCTCTCTTTCATCATTACACAAACCTTTCCTAACACAATAAACCTGAAACCTTGCTATCAAAATAGAAGTAAAAGACAAGAGAGGAAAGGAAATGTCAGAAAATAATATCATTGGTTTATATTTCACATTTTAATAGGACAAATTACATGATGCAAACTTATTGGAGAATCTAAAGTTGGTTCCAATAAAACTTATCATAATATAATAAGGAATAATCTCAATTTTAATTATATATAGTTTGATTAAAATTAGAACAAAATGGATCATTAAAATTTTATGGAGGAACAATAGAATCCTATTTTTCTGAAGACTTGATTGGTTTCAGAGGAGAAAATAACCTCAGAAGCAAATCAAACCTAGGACCCAAGATGAAGACTCCTATTTAAAAATCAAGCAGTAAGATCATTAGGGTCAAGGAGAGGCTAAACTGGTAGGCAGAAGAGATTTGCGATGCTCAGGCTGGTACCTGGATACTGTTGTCACACTGTAAATTGTCCTCCAGCCCAGTCTTAGTTTCTTAAAAGTAGATGTGGGGTGCTAGCGATTCACCTTAGAAGAAGATGAGGAACAGAACTATCTTTGCTATTATTGTGACCAATATTTTTAATTCTCTTCTTATGAATTGGTAAAACCCAGAGAAGGAAGATTACAAGTTACCAACCACAAGCCTATCATATGAAATAAATAGGTAGATTGGTACTGTCTGTTTCCTTTCTGTAGAAGATGAAAAGACTCTCAGGCAGGTCTCGTACAGCATGTGAGTGTCCCTCCATATCTCATAAGGAAAACAAAGAGTTGAGATGAGAGGCCAAAAGAAAGATACCATGTATTATAGATATTGTTCTACTACCAAGTGCAAGCTGCCAATGACACAGAAAGGCAGACAGGATCAACTGGTGGAAGGAAAGACTGAGCACTGCAATTTTTGAAAACGTTTTTGTGACTTAATGTGGCCTCTTTGCCAGAGATCTGCCCAGAATAGCACTCGATAAAATAGCCACTTTGTGGAAGTGCTCCCCAGACATCACTGATGCTCACCAGTGCTATTTTAGGGTAATGAAGGAAACAGCTAAGTACAAAAGTAGTTTTCTAGAAGGAGTAATCAAGATAATAACAGTGCTCTTTAATATATTAATTTTAAATATTCAGTGCATTTATAGAGTGGTGGAGAAGCCATCAGTTTGGTGTAATATTTTGGCCCTGGTAACAGCTACATTTTTTATTTTCTATACTGACATAGCACAAAAAGACTTACAACTAAAGCTGTTCTCAAAATTGAATGATTGATTGAAACACGGGATGCAAAATCTAAAAATTAAAGCTGCCCTTTTGCTAACTTACATTGTGGTAGTAATTTGTTTACCTTCAATGAATACACCAGTTGCCCATTTATGTTAATACTAACATTTCAAAATATCATAGGATTATTACCATGTCATTTGCAAGTGTCATTTGCTGACTTCTTCCCAAGAATCATAGATATTTCTTCCTAAGGGGCAATCAAGAGATCATCTTGTCCAGTTCTCTGCTCTTAGACAGGGAGGCAAGGTATTAACATTCTCATCTTAGAAAGAAAACACTTTGAATGATGTGACCAAAGTTTACCGACAGTAAGTGTTGAAATTCTGGGTTTCACATCTTCTAAATGCACTGTACTTGTTACTATTCTGTACTGCTAATTTCCATCTGCAGTGTTTATTACACTGAACTAACTTCATAAAATGCCATTCTGTCATGGTACATTTAGAGGTCCACTCTAGTGGGAATCAAGGAGGGAGGATACTTGAAGAACTTACAGGACTAAATGAAAAAAAGGAGCAGTGTATATTCAGGCTCGATCATTACACTATAAAGGTTTTAGACACAAAACAAGAAAATAAACCACTAATTTTAAAGAAAATTATAATTATGGTTTTAAATAATCATACTTGAAGAGTAAAATAAGGGTCAAGATAATGTCAGTAGTTGGAAAGAAGTTATAATTCTTTCTCTTTACCCATTTTCCCATCCAGAATGCTGTGCATAACCAGTAAAGTTTAACTCTTATCCAATTTGAGCTGTGTTCATGTAGAAAGATAAAAGTAAGTAGGAAACATCAATTATGTTGATGTTTTGGTACTTGCTATCCACTCCTGATTGTTTTAATTAAGAGTTTTGCAGAAAGCATCTGTAAACAATTGCATTTGTGTGATTAAAAAAAAATGCATGTCCTTATCTTTCTGAAATGCCCTCAACTAAAAGCCACCCTTTACTCCTTCTTCTGCCACAGAAGGATATATTATCCACATTACAGAAGTCCCATCTTAGAATCCAGTTATAGCTGTCCTCTTCAGGCACTGTGTGAAGTTCTGGCTTTGTCATCCTTTCTCCTCTTTCCCCACCATCATGACAATTCCTATGGCTTTACAATATCTAGTGCAGTGCATTCCATGGTGGTCACCCCTGCAACTGTCATCTCTGCCCCCTTGCAGCTGTAATTCCTCAGTGCTAGGGGCTGGCCACAGTCAGACCTAGACAGGCAGAACAGTCCATCCTACTAGCCACAATGATTGGTTTAGGGAAGGGCAGTGCAGGAATTCGGTCCAATAAACGTGAATCTGATGACTTTATTCAGATACAGAGCAGGGGACAAGATGGTGTCTGTTGCTGTGAAGGGTTTGATATGTAGATATGAGACCTGGATCTTTCCTGGCCATTCTGTTCTGATGTGAAAGACATTCTGTTCTGATAAGGAAGCCATTCTGAAAATGCAGCTAACTCAGCAAACAGGGAAGGTGTGAGAATCACGTAGAAACAATGCAATGATCAAATTACACCTGAAGCTGGCCTATCCTTCTCCCCTTTCAGTTACAAAGGCCAAAATCTGAGCTTAATATAGAGGCAAGAAGCCAGTTTGAGTTAGTTAACTTTTTACTTGTAGCTGAAAGCATCTTAGGAGTTAACTGGGAAAAATTACACAGTTACAATGTACTATGCAATGCGAAACTTGCTGAGGATGTTGGTCCCAAGTCAATAGGAAGCCCAGTCTAACAGTAAGAGAACTTTGTTTTACGCCACCTCATTAAAGGTGTGTTTGCTAAGTAATAAACTACTGACTCTATAATTATATAACATTACAATATAACTCTTCCAAATTATTTTCACCTTTTAAGGCCAGCTTTTTAAACCCAAGGGTGTGATTTTCTTTTGCTACAATTTGTATTAAGTTAGTTTGGGAGCCAACAGAGTTTCTATTTGTCTCTCAGATTATAAAAACTATTCCATCTGTGTGTGATACAGGTTGAGTGAACAAAAATAATGTGGCCTTACTATGAATTTGAATATAAAAAGGAATACTATTCCTTTCATTTATACCACAATTTTTAATTATCTTCTGCACCATTACTCTTTTTTCTCAAGCACCCTATAATGTTAAAACTTGCATTTATTTTATAATTAAGGAACATCTAACAAAGTTTCAGTAAAACTTTGATGCTCCCAAACTTCAAGTTTTTGTCAGGGTTGTTATTTTGTTCTCTCTCTAATTTTTTCTTTTTGTAGAAACTAAACGCAACTGAATTGCTACACAGAATGTGGCCACACAGAATTTTAGTCTCAGCTGCATAACCAAGGCAGATGGAAAGATGCAGCATCTGCTACACATTCTGGGTAAACATTTTGTAGCCTCTTAAACAAATATAAATTCAAGGTGCCCTGTGCTTCTGCCTGGACCTTTGGCTGGGATCCAGGATGCCTGGCGAACCATCTGTCCACTCACGTTTATACTGAATTGTTGAAGACATCCCCTCGTTTTGCCTTGTTTACTAATGTGGTTCGTATTTTGCACTGAGAAGAGCTCAGGGCTGGAAATACAGAAAACTGGGTTCTACTCATTGTTTTGTGTCTAACCAGCAAATGTAAATTCAGGTATAACATTTCATCCTTGATGGCTCCTTTCCCCATTTGCCAATCATGGAATTGACTGGATATTGTCTGAGATGCTTTCCAGATTCTGTGAAGAGATTTTTCACAAGGCAAAATGTAATCTCCCTTCCCTGTGCAATGATGCAGGGCCTAAGTCCTGCACTTGGACAGAATCCTTCAAAATCTGAAGAAATAACTTTGAACTTATGAGAAAGCCATGTGGACTACATAAGCTGTGGTAGTGACTAAAATCAAGTATTAGTTTAAATTGTACACTCTCTCTGGGCACAGCTGAGCATCCATCTACCCGTCCACCCATCCAGCTGTTAGTGCAACATGTCTTGAGCATTCCCAGCCATGGGGACTCCTGTACTGGCTCTGTGAGAGAGGGGAGGAATGTCAGGGACAGTTTTTCTGTGCCCAAGAGTGAAGCTCACTGTCTTGTAAAGGAACAGACATAAATGATTAATTTACTAATTTCCTTTGTGGATTTGGGACCTAGGATCAGAAAGTGAAGGAGTGTGATGAAGCTACAGTACAGGAAACTCAAAAGTAGAGAACACTCCGGATGCAGGGGAAAGATTCTTTTTAGTTGCTTATTTTTCCTCACCACAGTTAGAAAGCTACCCCAAGGAAATTCACTCCATGACTGCCTAACTAAAAAATGTAGATGGTTAAGTATGTACTTTATAAATTAATTTGCGGGATAAATGTGAGTTTGTTGAGTACTGGAACTCTATCTGTGTGTTCCCTGCAGCAACTCCTTCAATTAGTACAGAGTGTCCATGTAGTGGACACTCAATAAATTGGATGAGTTAATTTAACTAATTCTAATTGAAGGGGCGTGGTGTTTTCTTTACACATTTTAATAGAGTAGGAAAGGAATTAGTCTGATTCATGAACAACAGAACATTACAATTTCACCCTTATGAAATTAGGAAGAAAATGGTGAGATGAGTGCATACTTATAAAGAATTTTAATAATCAAAGATAATAGTTGGAGAAGGAAGAAGTAAGAACTTTGTGTGGCCATGGAATTCCAACAATCCAATTTAATAAAAAATCTGCTAAAACCTGTCTGTGATTACATTTCTGCAAAAGCCCCTGCTACCCTATAAAAGCTCAGAGCAGCTGGGGGAGCCCTCTCAGAGGATGGCAGTAAGAGCCAGGCCAGTTAGCCTGAGAAACAAAGATCCAGCACTTTATGACAGGCCTTGGAAACAGGAATGGGAGCCAAAGACCAAAGGCCGTGTGTGCGTCTCTGTGACTGTCCATCATCCCAGCAATGGGCCTTCTTCCCTCACCCAGAGAGAAACAGCAATAAGGTCATCAAGATTGTAGCAGCTCCTACAGTTCTTTTTTTCCCCAAACCAAGGCGACCAATACACATTGGAGGCATTTACATTTTATTTGTATACAACAAGACATTTTGATGCAAATCACTGCTTTTATGTAATTTTTACTGATGAGCCCTGTTCTTTTGGCAAAGGAAATTATAGGCCTGAACCTTCTCAAGTGAAAATAATTTTAGCTTTTACAGGAGCAATAGAGTCATTTTAAGCATTAGGGACATCCTAATGATTAAAGACCAATATTTTCTAGCGTGTAGGGGGACTGATGGAATAGGGGCTTAGTCAGATTTGTGTGAGATAGAATAGAGGCAATGATCAGAAGCTTTCAGAACATTTTGTGACTTGAAGGGAAAAGCTTTCAAATCTTTAAAAATTGCTTTGCACTAAGGCATTTCAGGGCCCACTTCTCTTTCAGATTCAACCATTACAAAAATGGAAGCATTGCAATCATTCAGAACGGGCATGGTGTGCAGAAGGTAAGAGCAGAATTAGGGGTATTAGAGCACTTTCTAGTGGTCTGTGCTCTCTCAGTCACTCAGCTATTGACAATGATTCTAAAACTGAAGCTACATTGTGTGAGCCAAGAATTGGGTGGGATGTCTTCATAGAAAAAAAGTGGTATTTGAGGATGAATGCTAGAAGCCAGATCATGGTAAAGTGCTAACATATCCCCTATCCTCCTAGTGGTATAGCAATTCACTAGTGCCCCTCTGAATGACGTTTGCTGAGGGAAGCTGGAGTCCTGCCATAGGAGTTAACTTTTCGTCAGACTTGCTCCCACATAACTGATACTTGCCAAAGTTGCTGCCTGTGAGCTTTTTCTTTTCTTTATAGAATGAAGTAGTCAAACAATTATGTTAAGAGTAGGTCACTTAGGTGTATTCGGTAGCAGACACTTTCGGTTGGCAATCCATAGCTATTCACCTACATGGTCAGAGCTCAGACCTTCTCATGGATGGACAGAGCCTGGGTGGTCCGGGCCAGCAGACACTCTGCCATCCAGCCTCCATGTACCATTTTTCTGTCCACAGGACATTAAAACTTTTAGGAAGTATTGACTTCCCATATATCTATTCTCCTTTTCTTTTTCAAGAAAATTCTGATTGGGGGAGGGAGGCAGTACTGTGTTTAGTGAAAATATTTAACATTTTGGTTCTCTGTGGATAGTGACATTCAAGTGATATAATCATTGCAAATCAAATGTAGGCAGAAGTTGCTCAGGTGCACCTTCTGGGAAACAAGAATTTCCTGGAGTGTTGGGTCTCAAATTCCCTGGACCAGCAACATCAGTGTATTCTGGGTCCCTGTTAGAAATGCAAGTCATTTACCAGGACTACTTAACCAGGAACTGAAGTTAAGACCCAGCAATCTTCATATTAATAAGTGTCCAAAAGTGTGTGGGAGGGAGCTCCACCCACAGGGCCCCCCCACAGCTGCCATGTGTGAGAATAAGTCTACCAAGACCTGATCTGCTTGGGGAGGAAATGTGGCTGATCTCTCAAAGGAGAAGGGCCAAGAGCCTTTTCCTTAATGGGCTTTTATTGGGTTCCTTTGCACACGAATACAGGTAAAGCTCATTAATCATTGCCAGGCAGTAAGGATCAAACAATAGATAACAAAGAACTGTGAAGGCCTATTGTGAGTCAGGGTCAGATAGCTACAGAGCTGTAAAACTTTGAGGAACAAACTCACTTCTTGCTTGGACCCTTATCATTTAATTGAGAGCATTCTAAAGAAAAGGTTTCACAGGATTTTACATATTCTTTCTTAGGCCTCGTTGCCCTAGGGAACCCACCCTTTCCAGCACAGGGCTGTACCACCTTCTGTCATTGTTTCAGGCTTAAGTCAGGCAGGGGAAGTAAGGCAGCCAAGAGATTAGAAGACTTCTTGCAGACAGAATGAGGACTCAGACTTTGTCAAAGCCTAGGGGCGAGGGTCCATCATCCCCTTTTGCTTTAGCCCCCCAAGTCCTTCCTTGAAGGCAGCCCACGTGATCGTGCCTGTCTTAGGTCGTTCCCCCCTTAGGGAATCTTACCCATCATTGGCTAACCAACCAAACACTGGGGGCCAGTTATGGATGAAGTAAAAACAGAAAAAGTGGTGTTTCTGCCAGGGAGGTAAGCTTTGTCTCCTTAGTAGCTTCTGGTCCAAAGGTCGCTCACTCAGCCTTAGCCATGGTGGGATTACAGCTTCTGAAACCAGGCAGTGCTGTTCCCAACACAAATGATTCTGATATATAATAAAGTTTGAGAACTAATGTCTTAGACCTATAGCAATGATTCTTAAATGTGGCTGAAAAGTTGCCTGGGGTGATGAATGCTTGGGTATTACCCCAGAGAGCCTCATTTAATTGGTCTGGGATATGGGTTGAATAATGCCAATCTCCTGGTTGTAATACTGCACTTTGTTAGGAAAGATGTCACCCTCTTGTTTCCTAGGTGATTCCCTAGTGTGTAAAGGTTGAAAGAGCCTGGTGCTCTAATGGCACATTCCATGCTTTAGTGAGTTACTAAGTGATGGAAAAGACTGAATAGTTTCTGCATTTCTACTTCTGTTCCCTTATTAGTTCCCTTATTAGAAGCCCTCACTTTAAAAGTAAGTAACAAAGAGACCAATGCCAAGAACCTTGAGTGTTTCCTGCTATCCATCTCCCCACCCTCAGTTGTCCTAAAAAATAAAAAGTGGGTTAGATCCCAAAGGTACTGAGGCACTTTTAAATATGATTGCAATGATAATATAGCTATGAAACAACAAAAGAATCTTTGCCTTATGTTCACAGCAGGATCCCTGAACAGGGCAAACAATGATTTTTCATATGTTATTGTGAGCCATAGCCAGCCTTCTCAGGAGGTTCACTGGAGGCCCTCGGCCAAGACTAGCATTGGATTTGCCCCAGCTTGAGGTATGCCAACTAAGCAAACTCAGTAGTTTAGACTTGGGGCACTGTGGTTTGTGGTTGTCCAAGTTTACTTGTTTATTGGCCTCTAGGCTTCCCTAAATTGTTGGAGAAGCCAACCCAAAAGGGCACAAGTGGTTGAAGCAGGAATCTGAGCTGTGTTTAAAAGCTGAGTTGTGGTGAATGAGCAAGGCTGGGTGGAGTTGATACATTTAGTAAAACACACCATTAGCAGTTGATATTAGTTTTGTTTCATAGTAGGTGTAGGCTTGCACCACTGAGAGTGATGCCTAGGAGAGAATTCAAGGTAGAAATATGTGGCTTCATCTCTGGGGGTTACATAGCTGAACTGAAAAACAATTTACTTAGAGTATATTGATTATAAATCATAGAAATGATTTTCCCCAGCTCCCTTCAGTTACAGAGAATTATAGCAGGTTAATGTTGACTTAGAGTACCTTTTCCAACTTAAATGACATATACTTCAGTTTTAAAGGAGAAACCAAAGTTTTCATCATTCTCAGTGGTGGCATAAGATAGTTTTAAAAATGCTATTTATAAACATCCAAAATCAACAATCCAATATTAAAGTTATCATCAATTTAATGTAAATGATGTCTGCTGATGGCCCAAAGAATCATCACATTTTCAGTTACCAGCTGCAATGTTTCATTGACCCACCTGTTATTCTGGATCCTCTGAAAAGCAGATGCTAAAATGAACATGCAAGAATTTTATTAAGACAAGCACCTGTGAGAAAAAACGGGCAGGGAGCTAGGAAGTCTAAAAGAAGTTTCATTCCTTGAGAGGGAAGGCAGAACAAAGATGGGCTGCACGTGTTCTGGGCTGGTGGGCAGTCTAAGGAAGCTCTGTCCAGGCCATCTTTGTCCAGAGAGTCGTTGAGCTGAAGTCGGCCACCAGAGAATTCCTGATGTCTCGGGAATGAACCTGTTTTAGTATTCCAGATAGTATCTTATATACTATTGCACTTACCAGTAACATTATTACAAATTAGCACATAGATGGGACATGTTCAAGTGAGTACTAAGCCCTAACAAACAGGATCTTTTGAAATGGAGATGGCGACCATGTGATGTTTGATGATTCAATTCTTCCACCACTTTACGTATTGTGAAATATGACTGATACACCACGTTCAAAGGTCACTTGGCCTTCCCTTGCCAACATTTCTTCATTTTCACATTAAATCTTTCTCTGTTCCTTTCTCAGTTGCCAAAAACAATCAAAGAGCAATATATTTTTACTTCATGCTGTTCTTGTGATTACAAAAGTCTATTTTTTAAAAAAGTCATTTGTTAAACTACAGGGTTGTTGCTATGAAAACATATTTTAGTTTCGGAAGACCAACACAGAAGATTTGTTTTTACAACCAGAAAAGTAATTTAGAGCGAGTAAATGGCTGCCTTTGTAAAATTGTCCTTTAGCTAATAGAACAGGGCAGCTTAATGACAGCCAGTTGCACTTACCAACACATGAAAAGTTAAGTACCATCAGGTTACTAGATGATTTTTCACAAATGTAAGTATGGATACAAATGCGGTGGCACACTGCATCCCTCTCACGGTGTGGTGTTATTAGGTGGCCACCCAGATCAGCCCAGATCACCAGGGTCAAGGATTCTCAGTTCCAGCTGCCTAAGAGAGTCAGAGAACTCCAGGCGTTGCCCTGTGGAGATTCCAATCTGGTTGATTTTGAGAGAAGCTGTGTACTTATATGTTTTAAACTCACAGGTTTTAAATGAAAACCACCTGTAAATGTATAGTGAGTTTTTAGATCATTTTAAGAATGAGAAAATATAGAGAGGTCTTAGATCTTTTAAAATATGATCATGGGTGGTTCAGCCACTTTAGAAGACAGTTTGGCAGTTTCTTACAAAACTAAATATATTGTTACCATATGATCCAAGAATAGTGCTTTTTGGTATTTACCCAAATGAACTGAAAACATGTCCACACAAAAACCTGCACACGAATGTTTATAGCAGCTTTATTTATAACTGCCAGAACTAGGAAGCAACCAAGCTGTCCTTCAGGAGGTGAATGGATAAACTGTGTTATATCCAGACAATGGGATGTTGTTATTCGATGCTAAAAAGAAATGAACTATTCAGGCATGGAACTACATGGAGGGACTTTAAATGCAAATTAGTAAGTGAAAGAAGTCAATCTGAGAAGACTACATATTGTATGACTCTAACTATATGACATTCTGAAAAAGGCAAAACTATGAAGACAGTAAAAAGGTTAGTGGTTAAATAGGAGTAGCAAAAATGATTTTTAGGGCAGTGAAACTATTCTGTTCTACACTAAGTGGTGGATACATGTCATTACATATTTGTCTAAATTCATAGAACGTATAACACCAAGATGTAAATTACTGACTTTGGGTGATAATGATGTGCTGTCATAGGCTCATTGACTATACCAAATGTACCCCCGTGGTGCCGCGTGTCCATAGTGGGGGAGGCTGTGCACATATGGGGGTGGGGAGATTATAAGTAATCGCCATACTTCCCACTGAATTTTGCCATGAACCTAAAACTACTCTAAAAATAAAGTTTATTAATAAAAAATCATATGATCATGATCTAACACTGGATTTGGGTAAATAAATCATGGTTTCATGTAAGAAAAAGAACTGATTGTAAAATACTCTAATTTCTAGTTTCTCCTTGCTTCTACCATCTCACTGATTTTTTAAAAATTCATATTACTTTTAATATGTAAATTTTAAGGTAGTTTTCTTTTAATAAGACTTCTTAACGATGCAGCGAGATGATTTATTTTAATTCACAACACCTTCTAGGCAAAAGAATGTCGGGAGCTTCAGTAGCATTGACAATTATCCACCTGGCCCCAAATAGTGTTAGTAGTCAACCACAATTAATTACTTACCTTAATGGAAGTTGTACAATGGAAAAATTTGTGTAGCAAAGGAGTGTATAATCATTGGAAATGGGGAAGCTAGAAATTTTATAATCATGAACACTGGTAAATTTCTCTCAAAACTGGCTGCTGAACTCTGGCTGGTGTAGTTCAGTGGATTGAGTGCGGGCTGCAAACCAAAGCGTCGCTGATTCGATTCCCAATCAGGGCACATGCCCGGGTTGTGGACCAGGTTTTTAGTAGGGGGCACACAAGAGGCAACCACACATTGATATTTCTCTCCCTCTCTTTCTTCCTCCCTTCCCCTCTCTGTAAAAAATAAATAAATAAAATCTTTAAAAAAAACTGGCTGCTGAAATTGATTTGTCTTATTCACAGCTACCAGGCAAATAGACAATTTCCTCAAAGTTACTAGGATCACTAAAAAATAAATCTTCTATAGTATTAAGTTGAGTGTGGGGTTTTTTTTTTTTTTGCTTTAATTTAAGTAGATTTGCAATAAAATATTAAGTCTCAAAGAATAGCTTGATATAATTTAATAGTCAATGGCTTAGAAATGTTGTAGACCTGGATGCTAATTCTGGCTTTATCTCTTTTTAGTTTTGTAATCCCAGAAGGAAATAAACCTCTTTCAACATCATTTTTTCAAACTATAACACATAGATAGTAGTAATTCATAGGCTACTATGAGAGTTGGGTGAGATAATGTCATAAAGTATTATCTGGCCCACGGTTGTGGAGAAATTAATTGTGAGTCATTACTATTAGTGACAAAATATATGAGACAATTCCAAAAACTTTTGTTCCTTTTCAAATCAAGGGATGGTTCCCATGGCTCTTCATTTGCTTTTTTTTTTTTTCTGGTTCATTGAAAATCTGTGGATTCTGTAATTCAAAATCCAGAAACATTGACATATTCTCAGATACAAAATTGTATATAAAATACCTGATATTTCAAGACCTACCCCCAAATATATTCATAAACTCTTTAGTTTTAGGGCCTTCTATCTCAGTGTGTTCTGAGTATGGTGTCACAGATTTAGGAAGAATCCTGGAGATTCCATGTTTGACACCACAAAGGCCAGAGAGAACACATATCGCCAATTGAACTGCATGCAAGTGGGTGAAGTTTTCTCTGGTATCCTGGTCTCTAACCTGCCCAGACCTCTGATGCCTGTGGATTTTGCCTTCTTCTCCCCAGAATCTCTGATTTTGGCTTTTATTCTGACAATATCCAGACTATTTCATTAACATCCTTTTAAACAAACTAAATATCAGATTCGAAAGCTCACTGTCAAGCTTCCTTCTCCCTTTTCAGAGTTCCCGCACAAAAACTACATGGTCATTTGATTTTCCTTCACAGACCACTGCCACCCATGGAGTCTCTGTCCTTCAGCCTCATGCAGGCACTCAACTGACGTGACTGGCTTAGCTCTGAACAACGAAGTGAGTGTTAGGAGGCCTATGCCATCTCTGAAGAGCATCCCTTTCTGGGTTCTAGAAAACGCACAACTTCTGCAAATCACGAATTCCTGGAAACTTCAGTGTTGCTGCTATGAGGAGCTCCCATCCTTGTTTCTCTCCATGGCTTTGTTATACTAACGCTGACCTCTCTTTCTTAAGTTAGTCATCGCGATGGCTCAGTGTTTCATGATCTTGGGGCTCTGGAAAGCACTGAGGGATTATTTTTATTACATGTTCCTCAATTTGGGTTGGATGGGTGTTTTCTTATGATTGCATAGAGTTTGTACATTTTTGTCAAAAATTACCACAAAAATAGTATCATGCCTTTCACAATACACCATGCAAAGGGCTACACGATGCCTACCTATACTGCTCACAATGTTCACAACTAAATACACCATGGGATACTGGGGCAGTAAAAGGACATTAGTGGAAAAATGGTGAAATTTGAGTAAGATTTGTAAGTTAGTTAATAATGCCTTATAAATGTTAATTTCCTTTTCTTGATAATGGTACTATGGTTATATAAGAAGTTAAATTAGGTGAAGAAGGTTAAGGGTTATACAGGAACTTCTCTTGGTAGGTTTGCAACCTTTGTGTAATACTAAAATTACTTTTAAATAAATGGTTTGAAAAATGCAATATGTTCAAGAAAGATGACAAAAGGGCCTTGTAATTGATCAGTGAATAATACATTTCTATCTAACCAAGTGGTGGTTAAAGTTTCTCTATATAGATACTTAGCATATGCTTTACTATAAGAGATAAGATCTTGGCACAGAGCATATAGGAATACAATATTTGTTACCTTTAGTTAAGGTGTTTTAAAAATAGTTTCATGGATAAATGAACAAGAAGCATATTTCTTTTTTTTAAGTTTTTTTAAAGACTTTTATTTATTTATTTTAGACAGAGGGGAAGGGAAGGAGAAAGAGAGGGAGAGAAACATCAGTGTGAGGTTGCCGCTTACACGCCCCCCACCTGGGACCTGGCCTGCAACCCAGGCAAGTGTCCTGACTGGGAATTGAACCAGTGACCCTCAGGCAGGTTCTCAGGCAGGCACTCAATCCACTGAGCCATACCAGCCAGGGCATGAGTGTATTTCTTTATCATGTCTTCCAAAACTAAAAATGGATTACAGTCGGAATTTTTTTCAAGTCTGCAAATATTCTGTGAGATTACTTGTTTCAAAGTCTACTGGCTGTCTTCACTAAAAAATAAACACTTCATCTCACTGTTTCAAAAATCTTAGAGTTTCTCTTTTGTGATATAACTCTGGATCAATTCAACTACATCTAAAATAGGAGGAGGTTCAGGCAAGTAGTGTAAGATTAAATTACTTTTTTAAAGGTCCTGGAGTTGATTAATTGTCTCACAGTGTTTTTAGAGATTTGCATTTGAAAATAACTTAGGAAAAAATGAATAGTATTTGTTTCAAAAATGTGTTGCTATTGATATTAAAACAAATGTTAAAAATAGACAAAGAATCTTGTTTATCATTTGTGGGTTGTTTGTGGCTTTTTAAAATTTTTGGTATTGTTACTAAGTTTGTGTTGCAGCTTTTTATATGAACTGTTTGAATCAAAGCAGCTGTTTTTGCTGGGACAATATGCCAATTTTGTGGGAGATTTTGAGGACATGTTTTAAATGGCAAATCCATCCAAGAAGCTGTAGGAGAGCTTAACCAGGCTAAATTAAACAGGTCCTGCAACCCCCTGGAGGTTCAAAAATGCCAATTATGGATATATAACATCAACATTTATGTATCCAAAATATAGTCCTGCCTGTGTGGGTATGATTGGAAAGCCCAAATAAGAAGCCCAGGATCTCTTTCTTTCCTTTCTTTTTTTCACATGGCCATACTTGACTTCTCTCATTTTTTCAACCAACAGTGTAATCATTTTACAAGTTTTAAAGAGTGTATTATCTTGTTATCTCAAGAATTATCTTTTTATCTATTTTTCATTGAAGTAGTTATGGCTCTCATCATTCATTAATTCATTCATTGAACATTAATTATTGTTCAGCTTCCTAGAAGGATTCTTTCTAAAATGGAAAAGTGTTCATGCCTCTTCTGTGTTATTCAATAAGTCTCTAACTTTCAAGAGAAAGCCCCAGCTTGGCAGAGAAGGCCCGCTGTGGCTGGATGTTGCTATAACCAGCACACTCTCCCCCACCCCGAACATTGCTATGGTTCAAGACATATTAGAGCACCTGTGGTCTCTTAAATTCATCCTGCTTTTGCACATGGCCATCCACAGTATGAGATTCTTCTGAACCAAATCCAACTGCCTTTTGGACAGTTTTCAAAAGTCAGCTGAAGGGCCACCTTCTCTGGGAAGTGCTACCTAGTAAATTCTTACAGAATAAAAGAATAGATAGAGTAGTGAACAAATTCCAAGTTCTGTTTCTCATCTTATCTGGAGGGCTTTTTAGAAGCTTTGATCCTGAGGAGAATGTCTAGCTGGAGTGTCCAACCTGAGGCCCACAGGCCACATGCATCCTGGGATGGCTGTGAATGTGACCCAACACAAAATCATAAATTTACTTAAAATCTGCTTTTTGCTCATCAGTTTTCATTAGTGTTTGTGTATTTAATGTGTGGCCTGAGACAACTCTTTTTCCAGTGTGGTCCAGAGATGCCAAAAGATTGGACACCCCAGTAGAGCAAGAAGGGTAGACAGAGTAGTCTGTTAAAACTTCTGCTTTATATCATTAATCAGGTCAACTTCTAGAATGTCAAGAGATATGTGGAGTTTTTTCTGTTTGAGGTAGTAAAGATGATGATCTTTCTCAAACTGAATGACACTGCTGAGAGCAATTCATTGTGAATTTGCTCTGAGTTTCTTTGGAATTCTTGTTCAGTGAAGAGTGCATTCATTGTACCTATCTCAGTAGCACAAATACCTTCACCAAGAAGAGAAACATCACCGAAGAGGTAGAATCCTCTGTTTGATCAGGGATTTTTCAGTACTAAAGAAGGAATTCTTCTAGAATACTGTTAACCAAGAGCCCAGAATAATTCTTGAGCTTTGAAGCGATCTAGAGTGGGACCCTCATCAAAGAGAATCCTCTTCTATTACTATATGCTGGGTTTTAAGGCTAGGTTTCTCCCATTATCGAGACCACAGGTCTTCCCTCAGGTGTGTGTCAGAGTTGACCCATGGTTTTTCTCAAGGGATATTGGTTTTTGACAGGGAAGGTTAGACACTCTCTAATTAGCTGAGTGTATTGCTTTCAAGTAAGTTTCATTATCTACAAAGCTTCTTTAAAAAAATTATAGCAACTCTCCCTCCCCCTCCCAAAGTCAGCTTGACATAAAATTCCCAGCAGCTCCCAGGAAGTTCATTATGTACTCAGGAAGGGAGGGCTCCTGGCAGCATTCTAACATAGATGGTTGTTACCATTGAACTGTTGCTGTGTACACAGTAATGGGGTCCCAAGTACACATGCGTTTTAATTTACAAACATTTCTATCTTTGCTATTAGTCTCTAAATATCTTGAAAGTGATATTTATATTTGAGCCATCAATTTATCCTTCACAGTAACTTGCACTAAATTTTACAGATAGAGGTAAATAAATATGGGTTAAGTTACTGACGGAATGAAATAAAAATCATATTTATTACTTGAAAAAGAGTACTATGTGACTTTTTGTCACTTCTTTCTATAGTAAAAGTTAACTCCAGGCTGGTTTTATCACTCTGTCAACTTTGAGGAAAATATTAAGTTTCCTGACTTGATCATAGTCACAAACAAATAGAATAGAATAGAATAGAATAGAATAGAATAGAATAGAACAGAACAGAATAGAAGCAAGCATTTGGGAATGGAATATTTGGGCTCATTTTCAGAGTGAAGTTGGGCTTTCAAATAGTGTTAGAAAACACACTATGCAAAGTTAGTCTCTATTGCCTTTTTGATTTAATCATTTAATTTGAGTTAATTTTTTAAAATATTTTTTAAAATATTTTATTTACTTATTTTTAGAGAGAGAGGAAGGGAGAGAGAAAGAGAGGGAGAGAAACATCAGTGTGGTTGCCTCTTGCATGCTGCACACTGGGGACCTGGCCTGCAACCCAGGCATGTACACTGACTGGGAATTGAACCAGTGACCCTTTGGTTTGCAGGGTGGCACTCGATCCACTGAGCCACACGAGCTAAGGTTCAAGTTAATAATTTCTTTTGCTATGTGGGAAACTGTTATTTCTTATTGTACTCTAGAATGTATAGAATATTTTTCATTTATCCAATGTTTTTAAAATAACAATTAGCTTTTTAAACTAAATAACATGAGCCTCCAGAATTAATATAAGTAATAAGAAATGATTACATGGAAGGAAACAACTGCTTTTTCTGAACCAAGGATATTTGAAACTCTAGAAGAATTCACTAACAGGGTGCATGATTTTATATTGTTTGCAAAGAGTGATACTGAAGTTGAACTGAGACAGGAAAAACAAATCAAGTCCTACTTGCTGGTATTCCATGGCAAACTTTGAATTTTTAAGTTCTTTTTTCCTTATAATCAAATGTAATTAAATTTTATTATTTTTTCAGATTATAATGCTCATTCACTTAGCTTAGCCACTTCTAATATGGAGAAAGCACTGGACTAGATGCCCACAGATATGACTTCTTAGCTTATCTCTGTGTTATTCTGTGAAGTCATCTTTTACTTTTTTCATGCATTCATAGTCTAACATATATGATTGTACGTGCTTGGCACATAACTGAAGCCAAGCTGATATTTGTTGAATGGGTTAGTTAATGCTTCCTGTGACTGCTCAAGGTCTCTTCATCTCTAAAATCAAATATGGGGACATCCAACTTCCCTCCTAGCTCAGTGATTCTAATCCAAACTGCTATAAATGTAAATTTCAAAGTATTTCAGAGTAGAGCAAAGTAGGCTACTTTGTGTTATTATTTAAGTTGTGCATTCACATTTCATCAGTGGCTTCATCTTTGGAGAAATGAGTGTGTGCATGGGGGTGTATATATGTGTGTGTGTGTGTGTGTGTGTATGCATATTTATTTATAAAACTTGTATTTTCTATATTCTTAATGATAAAGCATTTTCTCTGCAAACTATTTTGCCATAAGTTTCAGGTTAGAAAAGGGTTGAACAGTGAGCAAAATCAGTCATTATATTTATGTTGCCCTATAGACTGAATTTCTTAGAGTATAGTTTACAATTTGGTGTTTCTCCTTTATTAGGGTTCTACTAACTTGTTTTTTTACCAACAGCACATGGGTTTCAAAATTACATTTGAAACCCATTTAAAAGGCATAGGCAGCGACTTCCCACACTTAGAACACACTGTTCTATAATAGCTCTTTTACAACAGTATCTGGTGAGGTTCAAAAAGTTCTTCTTTTGGCTTGAGGAAATAAATCAGTGGACTGATGTTCATGTAAACTAAGACCATGATTATAAAGAAGATCCTTAAAGTAAGAACTTTTTGACTTTCTTGTTAACTCTCGACCAGCTATTTATCCCACCCTTAGGAAAATATACACATTCATAGAACTCCCATTCCTGCACTTCTTTGTCTCGGATGAGTGTTCTCAGTGAACTTGAGGTCTAAATTGTCAAGTTGTGCTGGAAACAATGTGAGCTCAACTTTTAAATTGTTTTTACCGACATAAGTGTTTAATCACCTGCTCAAAAAATATCAGGACAATGTGAGCCGTTGGTTAAGGACAGACCCTGTCAATATAGTCAAATGACCCGAGTGTAAACTCCCACTCCACAGCTGCCTGGTGATCTTAGGCTTGGGCTCTCCATACCCAAGTTTTCTAACTCTTAATTTAGTTTTATTATCTCTAAAATTGAGCCAACCCTGACCAGTGTGGCTCAGTTGGTGTGGTATCATCCTGCAAAGTGACAGGTTACTAGTTCTATTTAGTTACTAGTTACTAGTTCTATTTCCATTCGAGGGATCATGCCTCAGTTGGGGATTCAGTCCCTGGGTGAGGTGTGTACAACAGGCAACTAACTGATAGATGTTTCTCTCTAACACAGATGTTTTTCTCTCTCTGCCTTCTTTCCTTTCTCTCTAAAAATAATAAGTAAAATCTTTAAAAAAATAAAATTGTGTCAATTATAATATATTTATGTTATTTATATATATAAAATGGATTCTGTAAATTGGTATATGTAAAGCATTTAGAATACTACCTGACAAATCAAAGCACTCAATTATTATTTATTATTATTATCATCATTATTTTGAAAGGATATCTTTTAAATAATCTTTACTAGGCAAAATAAAAATACGCTTTCCTATCCAGCATTACCCAGTATTGAGTTTTAAATATTTGTTCTTCAGAGTATAGCTTGAAAATATTATATTATAATGACACATGTAAAAAGTCAGTAAAGTATCCTTTCTTAGAAAATGGCCAGAAATCTTTTACTGGTCTAATGCTTTGACAGATATTTTCAAGAATAACCCCAAGAACATTTAAAACTCAGTGCTAGGTGATTTGCAATAGCAAAGTGTATTGGTGTTGTTGGCACTGGTATGTAGAAAGACATAAATTTAAATATTCAAAAAGTTCAGTGAACCCCAAACAGGATAAATACAAAGAAAATGATACCAAGGCAATCCCAACCAACTGCTAAAAACCAGAGATAAAGAGAAATTTTTGAAAAGATCCAGAAAAACATAAAGCATGGGAAAGGGGTAAGTGAATGATTCAATGATCACTGATTTATCATTAAAATAATGGCACCATGAAGCTAGTGGAATGCCATCTTTAGAATGAGAACATGTCTCAAGAATAAAGACAAAAATACAGACATTTTCATATAAAAGAAAACTATAAGAACTAGTTACCAGGAGCTCTGAACTACATAGCATTCTAAAGAAAGTTTTTCAGATTAAAGGAAAAGGATTCCAGGTAGAAACTCTGATTCTCAGGAGGATGTAAAAAGCATTAAAAATGTTTTTTAAAAGCCCACAACAATGTAACATATTTTTTAAAAAATCATATAACCGGATTCAAAAATAAAATATCTTATTTTTATTTCCTTTTCACTGCTTTCAACCATGTTGGGAAAATCTACCCTGTTGACTCTAGAAGTCTCAGTTAACAACCATGACTGTTCAATCTCCTACAGCAGTTATAAAAGTTCTGTCTACTCGATTTTTAAAATTTTATATCTAATTAATGCTCACTCTTCCCCATCCACTCCTGCCAGGCAAATTTTAGGTGACAATTGGAAATGGGTATACAAATGGCCTTTTCTGTCACTTTTTCCTTTGTGTTTTCTCTATCCCTTTCTCTGATTATGTATGAGGAAAAGGAGAAAATTAAATAAAGCCATCAAGTACATTTTAACAAGTGCTATCACTGTCTTTTTAGGTTGCCTATGACACAGCCCTGCAGCCTCCAGCATATCATAGGGCCTATGTTGTAGTCATCCAGACTCTGGTCATGTCCTGGGGCCTGTGTTACAGGGATTCAGAGCCTGATCATTCCCAGGGGCCTGTGAGCCAACAAAGGATACATCTCATGGACTGGTTCTGTGAGGGGCTCCTGGGAAAACTCTTCATTTTTGGCAGTAGCAATACTTCCTCAGGTGCCTTTTCTAGGCAGATATTCTACAGTCACATCCTTCTGGGAAATCCACTTTGCCCATGCTTTGTATAATTCAGAACTGCCCAGGACTGGGCTTGGCTGGGGCACTTAGAATTGTTGTTTTTTTTTTTCATCCATGTCTATTTAAGCCACAGAAAAATCTCTCAAAGTTTGTGGGATTGCAGATTATTCCAGTGTGGCCTCCTTTATCTGCTCAACTATTTATCCTGACCCCCTACCTCACTCTCTTCTCAACAGAGCTGGTGGTCAATCAGAACTTCCTTCTTAACAGGTGAACAAACAGGTAAGAGATGCCAGTCTTCCTTTCAAGCCTTCTTACTTGGCTATAAGAGAGGAGAGACATGTGTCCCCATATTACTACCACACAGGAAATGAGAGACAAGTCACAGGTCTCTCTGCCTTTAAGCCAAGAGTTCACCACTCCCATATAGATCCTTCAGTCTCCTCCTATTTTAAAACTTTTACTAGAAAAAAAAAATTAAGAAGAAAATGGCTGGGAAGGCAGAATAATTTTGACTGTTTCTGTTTAAGTCCTAGGTTGCTCTCTGGGCCTATGTTGACTTCTTTTAGAGTGTAGAGGTAATCATCGCTCATTTGTGTTCATCTTTGGACTCATTCACTAATTCAGGGTTCACAGGAAAGGATCTACTCAGCATTTTGTTACAAATGCTCAGAGCGAAATCTCCTAAATGTGAGATCCAATTTTGCATTTTTTTTTTAATTTGGAAGGTGAAACAAACTAAGAGAACACTCATTTAGTAGTGTTGGGAATTCTGAACCTCTATGTGTTCAGTTATTGAAACTAGACATTAAAATATATTCATATTATGAGGTTCAATCTAAATAACCTCAAGACCTCTCAGCTCTTGGTCCTGAAGCCTCCATTTCTTTTCAATGGCCAAGTTAATTGGGCATACCCATAAGAGGGATTGTAATGTGTAGGGTCAATGTCAAGGTCAATAAATGTTTAACTTTAAGGCAATGGTTATATTATTGACAAACTATGCACTCTATATCCATATTTATGTCTTTACTACCTTTTATATTAATGTCTTCTAAATCCATATCTAGGTGGTCTTCTCCTGAACTCCATAAATAAATAAATAAATAATACACACACACACACACACACACACACACACATACAATGATCATATAATATTTCAACGTGGTTAAAAACTAAATCTATCATCTTTTTAAAATGTTCTATGTTTATATTAATTTCCTCAAAACATGTTTGGAACATTATTCTCATGAATTAGTCTCAGGGAAATAGATCGATAACAAACAAGCATTATATGAGATAAAAAATGCTATCGAGAATAAAGCAGGGAACACTGGATGAAGGCAGTGCCCTGTTATATAATTTGGTTAGTGGAGTACTCTCTGATAAAGTGCTGTACTGGCAGAGACAGGAAGGAACTACAGCTGTACACCTGAGGATGCTGGAGGAAGGGCAGTCTAGAGTTAGGACCTGGGCTGAGCGATTAGAGAAAATCAAGGAGACCAGCATGCCTAGAGCAGAGTGACCAAGGGCATGGTAGAAATCAGGGTCAGGAAGCTGTATGGGTCAGATCACATATGGTTCTATAAACTGGTACAAGGGTCATGGTTTTTACATAACATAATGCATGAAGCAATCAGGATTTTTAGCAAAAAGGTGATAGAATCATTATTTTATAACGCAAAAGGAGCCATGAGGAAAATAGATCATAGCAGGAGTCAGTATAGCAGGACTAGTATGTAGCAAAACAAGGGTGGGGAGAAGTGACTACGAAGGAGGTGAAATTATAAAGATGGTGACATAGTTCATGCCTGACTTTAGTCTCTCTCATGAGAAGACCAACTGGCAACTATCCATAGAAAAGTCATCATTGTGAAAATCCCAGACCCCTGGGAGTGGGCTGAAGCACCCCCTGGACCACTGAGACCAGGAGGGACCACAGGGGAAAGAGAAGCAGCTTCACTTTGACCACACCACTCCTCCCCCATGCCTGCACAGCCTCACCCTGAGAGGCCACCCCCCACCCCCCCGCCCCGCCATGTCTGTGGTTGCTGTGGTGGGAAAAAGAGAGACCGAGGTTAACATCAGTTTTCTCAGCATTGTGGGTTGTTTCCTGGAAGATCCACTCTGGTCAAGACTCATGGTGTTCACTGAAGGAATCTGCTAGACTCAGCCCCTGGGAAATCAGATACAGACTGAGAAGGCGGCCAGGACTTACAGCAGCTAGTGCTCAGATCTTGGCAGACTGCATTTTCTGCTTGCAGCAGGGCATGGGTGGAGATCATAACCAGCAGTTCTGGCCCTCCACACAGCCAAGCTGTTGGTCCTCTCTAGCCGGAGAGTTTAGTTGGAAGTTCTGTCTAATTTACGTCCTCATTCTATGTTTTCTTCCAGGTGGGAAAACCAGTTCAAAACTCTATGCCCCTTATGAGTGTAATCTTTAGTCCCACACCACTGGGAAACAGGTCACAAACACCCAGGGGCCACAGGGAGTATCCTACAGGCTGCCTGGTCTGGAAGCTAAGTTGCAGCCGTGTCCACATGCTAAGCATAGTCTCTAGTCCTGCACACTCTTTCTACTTCCTGATGTCTTGTTATCAACTTGATTCTCTACTCCTTATCTACAGTCAATCATGTGTCCCTCTCCCCCAGGGATGTCTGCCTTGTCTTTCCCAATTGAGATTCAGTTGCACTTTCTATTGCTCTGTTGCTTACTTTCATCAAAATATAATGTAATGGTTTTTTCACATTTGTCATCTCTATTATATTGTGAGCTCCTGAAGGTCAATGGCTGTCTATCTGATTGTTTCTTTATTCATTTTTATTGTAATTTTCTCCCCCAAATGTAGCACATTCACTGAAATGGAGTAGGTGCTTATTAAATAAATAATGCAGTCATCTCATATATAGCAAGTTATAACTTATTCTGATCATTAAGGAGAAACTTTGAGTGAGAGTATGAAAAGACAATCCAAAGAGTGGGAAAATTTATTTGCAAGTTATATATCTGATAAATGTTTAGAATCTAATATACATAAAGCGATTATATAAACAATAATTACAACACAACAGTAAAAAGGCAATCCAAGTGTTTTTAAATAGCCAAAAAATTTGAAAGCATTTCTCTCAGGAACATATACAAATGGCCAACAAGCACATGTAATGATACTCAACAACAATGCAGTCATCAGGGAACTCAAAACCAGACTCAGACAGCAGTTCACATCCATTAGGATGGTTATAATAAAAATATTTAAAAATGTGTTGGCAAAGATGTGAAAAGTTATAGCCCTATTATTTTGTTGATAGGAACATAAAATGGTGCGGCTGATGTAGAAAATGGTTTTACAGATCCTCAAGTTAAATATAGAATTACAATATGAGTCACCGATTCCACCCTTAGGTATATACCCAAAAGGATTGGAACTAAGAGTTTAAACAAAAATTGTATGTGAATGTTCCTGGCAGTGATGTTTACAATAGCTAAAAGATAGAAATAACCCAAAATGTCTATCAATCAAGGAATGGATAAACAAAAGGTGATACGTTCATGACATGGAATATTACTCAACCACAAAAAGGAACGAAGTACTGGTATATGCTACAATACAAATGAACCTTTAAAAAAATGTGCTAAATGGCCCTGGCTGGTGTGACTCAGTGGATTGAGTGCTGGCCTGTGAACCAAAGGGTCGGTGGTTAGATTCCCAGTCAGGGCACATGCCTGGGTTGTGGGCCAGGGTCCCAGTAGGGGATTCGAGAGAGACAACCACACATTGATGTTTTTCTCCCTCTTTTTCCCTCCTGTCCCTCTCTCTAAAAATAGATAAAATCTTTAAAAAAATGTGTTAAATGGAAGAAGCCAAACACAAAAGGCCATCTGTTGTATGATCGCATTTATAGGAATCATTTGCAATAGGCAAAACTATGAAGAAAGCAGATTAATGGTTTCCAGGACCTGGCGGAAGCCAAGAATAAAAAGTAAACACTTAGTACAGGTTATCTGTTTGGGTGATGAAGTTCTAGAACCAGATAGTGATAAATGCTGCACACATGAATATGTTTAATGTCACTGAATTATATACTTTAAAATTGTTAAAATAACAAATTTTATGATCTGTATTATCACAATAAAAGAATGCCCTGAAAAATTAAAAGAAAAAGAAACTTGAGTCAGTATCTTTCTTACAAGAGGTGTATTTAGAGTGTTTTGCTTTTTACTAAAATACACTAAGAGAACTATTTAAACCAGAATGATGTAGAAAGCTACTTTCTAATTGAAGTAGATACATTGTTTCTATATTAGAAAATAATTTAGGCATGAAAAAAGGTGATCATTATTTCAATTAAAAGTACAGAATTATAAAATTTTTCTCTAATAGCTAAGTTACATATCTTATAAATGAAGAAGTTAAAACTTTAGATAAATTGCATGTGTCCAATGTCAGTTAGTAAATGGCAGACTTGAAAGAGAAGTCACATTTCAAGACTCAGTTTCCAACTATTGCTAATGATATAAATTTAATTTTTCTACCACATCAATGTAACTCCATATCGCTAAGTATCTCACTATGTAACAATTCAACCTGTATTAAAGTAAAATAAGCACATCTGATCGCAGGCCTTGGTTAATATAATTATCATTAGGTCAACTCTAGCCCTCCCCTCCCGCCAAAAAAAAACCTCAGATCCTAGAACAAAAATGATTTAATACCTTCTAATCAACATAAGCAAGTATTATAGTTACCATATGCTTTTTCCAGCAATAAGCCTATTAGTCATCCTAAAAATACCTCCAGACTCAAAGCATATACCAAAATATATCAAATATCTTAAATAATGTACAGCTAAGGGCATATGAAATATTGGAACTTGAGACTCCTAATCAAAATTGGATTTTAAAGGAAAGCATAAATCCACTAGGGTTGAAAATGGGAGTGGGAACAACAGCATTAACATTTTGGTAATGGGGAAGCATTACACTTGTGTTAATGAAATTAACAGCCCTTGAACAAGTTGAAATTTAAGCTGGGAGTGGAGAAAGCCAAGAAATGACTTTACTTTTACCACAGAAATGGCTCAAAATCTAACAGCACCAGATACCTGGTAATGGGGGTAAGTTTGGGAATAAATACATAAAATTTGTTGAAATATGCATGAAAAACAGAAGCCCCAAACTTCTTCCCACACTTTGGCAGCAGGCAGGGGTTTAACACTGTGGAGTTATAACAGAGTCTGGCTCAGGCAACACCTGGCTCAGCTGTAATTAGGGCAAGTGTTGAAAATCACTAAGTGCAGAGAACCCAACATTCTTCCCTTATTCAGCTCCCAGAACGCTGGCCCCTGGATCTCCAGCAGGTATTGTAGAGAGTTTGCAGAACCTAAGCAGCCAAAGAGAAACAATGTAAAGACACTAATGTGTAGGGCCTCCTAACTGTATTGTTTTCAGACACTGCTGTGACAAAGTACCCCAAACTGGATGGCTTCAACAACAGAAATTTACTGCATCACAGTTCTGGAGGCAAGAAGTCTGAATTCAAGGTGCGGCGGTGTTGGTTCCTTCTGACAGCTGTGGGAGAAGAAGTTATTCCAGGCCTCTTTCCTTGGCTTATATAGTAGATGGCCACCTTTACCCTGTGTCTGAGCACATCTTTCTTCTACGCATGTCTCTGTGTCCCTTTATGTAGTGACACCTATCATATTGGATTAGAGCTCACCATAATACTTCGTTTTCACTTGATACATCTACAAAGACCCTATATCCAAATAAGGTCACACTATGGGGTACTAGGGTTGGGACTTTTGGTTAGACCCAATCCAACTCAATATTCCAATGAGAGTGCCAGCCTCCATAAACATGCATAATTTTTTTTGTCTTATTAATGATCACCTTGAACTCTAAGTAGAAAAAATTGAGAAAATAACTTTGAGTAAAGAGATATACAGGATGAAGGAAATTAAGGAACGATTTTTAGACAGATATGAGAAGATGTGAGCAAATAGGAACAGGTGTTCCAATTGAGACAGGGCTTGGCGTCAATTCTGTTCTTATGCGGGTTCTTACTCTTTTTCAATTTTATACACCGAAGAGCTGAGAAAGTTTCTACACATAGAAATATAATTAGATGAAAATGAAAGAAATTTTCTTGTAGTTCTTAGTTACTTGAACTGCCTCTTTTACATATCAAAAATCACATAAAGATCTATGACTAAATTTTTTAAAACATAAACTAACAAAAAGATTAGATCTTAATAAAATTTTGTTGAAAGCTGAGCATTATAAACCACCTGCACTGCACAAAGTTCTGTTACCCAGTCTTTAGAGTTAATGACTTCCTCTAAAGCAGGGGTCCCCAGCCCGCCTCCTTCCAGTCCGCGGAGGCCATCACATTACGGCCTGAGCTGTGCTTATGTCGCCAGCCGCCCTCCCCGACCTGAGCTCCGCTTCCTGTTCCCTCTCCCCAACCCTGGTCCGTGGAAAAATTATCTTCCACGAAAGTGGTCCCTAGCGCCACAAAGGTTGGGGACCAGTGCTCTAAATAAACCACAAAATTTCAAACTGTCGGGGAATTATTTGGTACTCAAGAAAACTGTACAGGATAGAGTAGTGTTCCATGCTGAAGTTCCAAATAGATACACGTATTTTCATTTTATTTTTTATTTTGCTTTAGGTTGATCTATAGAAACTTTTGTTATTTTGTGTGTAGAGTTCCGTGAATTTTAACACAGATGCGAATTCATGTAAACACCATAGCAGTGAAGAAACAGAACGGTTGCAAAAGCCCCTCCCACAAAGAGCTTCTCAGAGCCCTGCTGCCTGGATGCCGTTGTAGCCACACCTCCCCGCACCCTCGGCCTACACTACCGTGGTCTCCATCCCTGCGTGTCTGTGTTTGGCAGAATATCATATAGATGAATTCATATAGTATGGGTCCACACTATATGAATTCATTTATATATTTTGAGACATTTATATGTTTTGAGACAATTTTCCACTTAGCATAGTGCCTTTGAGATTTATATAAACTTATTCCTTTTTGTTGCTGGGTAGTATTCAATTGCATGGATGTATCACAGTTGTTTATTCATTTGCCCATTGAAGGACATTGGGTGGTTTCCAATTTGAAGCAGTCATGAGTGGGGTTGCTTAAACTTTTGTGTGTTTTTGTAAAAAGCACACAAAACACTTTTGCATAGGTTTTCATTTACCTAAGATAAATATGTAAGAGTGGGATTGCTGGGTCATATATTAAATATATGTGTAATGTTTTAAGAAGCTGCCAAACCATTTTCAGAGTGGCTATATCATTTTGCATTTATCAGCAATTTATGAAGGCTCCCATTGTTCTACATCTCACTAGCACTTGATATTGTCAGTATTGTTTACCAAAGCCATTTGAATAGGTTTATGTAAAATGGGAAAATGATAGTTTGGAAAGCAGAAACAGCAAGATACCATAAGCACCTTCTCAGGAAAATCACTTTAGGAAAAAACAATATGGATGTTGAAATGAATTGCTTCCATTTAAACTATTTATGCTCACATGCCTCATGGAGACATTATGTCTATTTCTATGGGTACCTTTACCAGAGTCTAAAGACATGCTTACGGGAAAGTATATAAATGCACTTTCATGTGTGTATATGTAAAAGTACATTTATATATTATATGTAGTATTATATACATAATACTTGACAGAAATGGTCATTGCAGTATTGCAAAAACAAAAATCTAGAAATAACCTGAATGTCCATAAACTAGAGAAAATATATAGTCTATTCATACAGTGGAAAATACTGCCATCATAAAAATGAATAATCTAGAGCTACATTTATTAATCTGGATGAATTTCACAACATTAAACTCAGATTAAAAATGTTTAAAGTATCATATCAAGTACAAAATGTTTTTTAAAAGATAATACTATAAACTATTTAGAAATTCCAGTATATATACTAACATATATTTGTGTAAATTAAAAACAAATAAATATATGAGTGACTTTTGGTTTTTGGTCCAGCAGGTAAGAAGATTAAAAGAAACACTATGTCATTAAAAAAACAAACAAATAAAAAGCTGAACAAACAGAAAAATCAACAAGTCTTCTCAGATCAAGCACAAAATGAGGTCAAAGGGAAAACTGTTGACCCCAAAACTGAAGAAATAGAGACGTGGATTCAGAGTATCGCAACTCACCAGAGCAGAAAACCAGGAGAGGAAGCCTCCTTGGGGAGGAAAACAGGATCTGAAACTGATGAATTGCTGGAGGCAGTGTGCCAATTCTGAAATTAAAAACTTCAGACAGGATGACCTAGAAGAAATGGATAAATTCCTAGACACATACAACCGGGTAAGACTGAATCATGAATAAATAGAAAATTTAAATACTCTGATAACTAATGAAAAGATCGAATCAGTACTCAAAAACCTGTCAACGAACTATCTAGCACCAGATGGCTTCACTGGTGAATTCTACCAAACATTCAAAGAACAATTAATATCAATCCTTCTCAAACTCTTCCAAAAATAGAAGAGGAGGGAACACTTCCAAACTCGTTTCACAAAGACAGCATTACTCTGATATCGAAACGAGACAAGGATGCTACAAATACAGAAAATTACAAAAATCTTCAACAATATATCGGTGAACAGAATTTAATAACAGCACATTAAAAAGATCATATGCCATGATCAAATACATTTACTCCAGGGATGCAAGTATGGCTCAACATCCTTAAATCAATGTGATACACCACATCAAAAATGCCAAAGGTAAAAATCATAGAATTTTCTCAATAGATGAAGAAAAAGCATTTGACAAAATTAAATATCCCATTTAAAATAAAAACTCTCAGCAAAGTGTGTACAGAGGGAAAGTACATCAACGTAATAAAGGCTTTCTTTGATAAACCCAGAGCTAACATCATATTCAGTTGTGCAAAGCTGAAAGCTTTCCCTCTAAGATCTGGAACAAGGAAAGAATGTCTGATCTCACTACTTTTATTCAACACAGTATTAGAAGTCCTAGTGAGAGCAATTAGGTAAGAATAAAAAATAAAAATTATTCAAACAGGAAAGGAAGGAATAAAGTGGCCACTATTTGCAGATAACATGATATTATATGTAGAAAGCTCTCAAGTCTTCATCAAAAATTGTTAGAAATAATAGACAAATTTAGCACTGTTTCAGGATACAAAATCAATGTGCAGAAATGTTGCATTTCTATATGCTAATAGTGAACTATTAGTAAAGGAAATTAAGAAAATAATCCCATTTACAATTACATCAAAAAGAATAAAATGCCTATGAATGAATTTAACTAAGGAGGTGACGGACCTGTACACTGGATGTTCTAAGATATTCATGGAAGAAAGTGAAGCCACAAATTCACAGAAAGATATTCTATGCTCATTGATCAAAAGCATTAGTGTTATTCAAATATTCACACTTCCCAAGGCAATCTAAAGATTCAGTGCAATCCCTACCACAATTCCAATGTCATTTTGCACAAAACAGAACAACCAATTCTAACATTTTTATAGACCCACAAAAGCCCCCATGTAGCCAAAGCAATCTTGAGATAGAAAGTTAGAGGCATCAGGCTCCCTACTTCCTGTCTATATTACAAGGCTATGGTAATCAAAACAGTATGGCACTGGCATAAATACAGACACCTAGATCAATAAGAAAGAATAGAGACCAGAAATAAAACCATGCTTATATGGTCAATTAACTTATGACAGAAGAAGAATATTCAGTAAATGACTATAAACTTTTATTTTTCTAATTGATCTAAGGGCTACCATTTTGTCCAGAATAATATTAGCAACAATGTATTCCTATGCATGTGTGTATATCAGGTACTTTCACTGCTCACTGAGTGACATAACATTATTTGAAAGTGGAATTGGATTAATTGTAAATGTATATTGCAAACTCTAGAGCAATCATTAAAAATGGTTAAATCATATAATACTGCTAAGGAGGAAAATAAAATCATATAAAATGCTCAATCAAACCCACAAGAACAGAAGAAAAGAATGTGTAAGACAAAAGTAAGAACACTGAACAAGGGCAACAGATAGGAAACACTAAAGAATATGGTAGATATCACTCCAATTACATCTATAATTACTTTAAATATTAATTGTGTAAATATACCAATTCAAAGAGATTGTCAGAATGGATCAGTAAACAAAAACCAACTATATATTGTCTACAAAAACCCACTTTAAATATAAAGACATACATAGATAAATATTAAAGAAATAGAAAAATTATATTATGCTAACACTAATCAAAAGTAAGCAGGAGTAGCCATATTAATTTCATAGAGCAGACTCCAGAGCTAGGATGTTATCAGGAATAAAGAGGGCTATCATGATAAAATAGGCAATATTCCAAGAAAGCATAACAATCTTTAACATGCATGTACTAACAAGAGAGTGTCAAAATTGTGAGGCAAAATCTAAGAGAACAGCAAAGCCAAATAGATAAATTCTTTATTACAGTTGGAGACTTTAACAAACCTTTATCAGAAATAGACACGTCCAGAAGGCAGAAAATCAGTAAGAATACAACCGAACTCAAGGACATGGTCAATCAACTGGGTATAATTGGCATCTACAGACTACTCCTTCCCACAGCAGCAGGACACACATTCTTCTCAGCTCACGTTAAACATTCGCCAAGGGAGATCAGATTCTCAGCCATAAAACACAGCTTAATCCATTTGAAGAAATGGAAATCATACAATATCTGCTCTCAGAGCACAATCGAGTTATACTAGAAATTAATAACAGAAAGATAGCTGAAAAAAGCCAATATACTTGGAGATTTAAAAATACATATTTCAGACAAAGCCAAAAAGGAATCTCAGAATTACAAAACATTTAAACTAAATGAAAGTGAAAATACAACTTACCAGACTTTGTGGGATACAGTGAAAGCTGAGCTTGGAGTCATATATATGTCTACCACTGAATCATGTATTGGAGAAGAAAAAGGACCCAGATTAGTGGTCTAGGCTTTCATCTTATGAAATTAACAAAGAAAAGAAAAAAATTCAATTCAAAATAAGCAGAGGAAAGAAAATGTGACAAAACTGGAACATAAAAAATAATTTAGTTAATGGAAGTTACTAGAAAAAAATAATAAAACCAAAAACCACTTTTTTGAAAAAAAAAAAAAAAAAACCAAAACAAAAACCTATAAAATCAATAAACATGTAGCCAAGAGAGCTAAGAAAATAGGAGAGAAGACACAATTTACTAATATTGAAAATAAAAGAAGGGACATCACTACAGATCCCACTGACATTGAAAGTGTTATCAAAAGGGCATCCTCGGTAACTGAACACCTAGGAAAGGTCACCTGTGATCAGTCAGGGAGGATGCCTTTGCCACCTGGAACCCAGGAAGGGTCATTCAGCGCTGATAAATATTTCAGCCTGAGGCAAAAGAGCTTGTCTCTCTCAAGAGACTGGGCCTAAAAGGGCATGTCTCTGCCAGGGCACCAGTGGACTCACTGGTGCAAGAGAATGCCTCTACCTGTGTATTGTTTGTCTGGAACTCTGTATTTTGAATTTTGCTCTGGATATGCTCTGAAAAGGAAATTGAAGTTTCCCAGGGAAGGTTAAAACTTCACACCAGGAAGGAAAGCGAACAAGGGAAAGTGTAAGATATGGAAATGAAGAAGGTTATAAAGGTTTGTGAAAGTTTGGGAAACAAACTGTGTGGGTTTTAGTGATGGAAGGTATAAGGCATGGCGATGTGATTTCAGTGGGTATTAGAAGGACAAGGATTTCCTTCACACTTTGTTTTTTTTCCCTACCTGATCTCTCCAGAATTTGGCATTCTGAAGGAGTAAGTAATGGTATCAGGTTTCTTCACATAAAACCAATAAGACCACAATGGTGGGTTGTTAACCAAGATTTTGACTGGAATGTCACACCTGAAGGGGGCACCTCTGCATTCGGGATGTCACCAGAAAGCCATGAGGAACTGGGATTGACTTGCAAAGCTAAGGAAAGCCCACAAGAAAAAGCCTGGTACTTTGGTCGGTTGTGTGGGTCATGGCAGTCTTTCCAGGGAAGGAACGAAGGTTGCTTTCTTGAAAGATGGCTAAAAAGGAACCTGCAGGCACAATGTAAACCTCAAGGACTTGAGTGAAACAACTGGTACCGGCGAAGCCAGATGGCAGATGTGTGGTTCAGCTTCTTTGCCCTCAAGGACAAACTAAAAGGTCAGTCTAGAGATTCCCTGTGTGAGTTCCAGCAAAGCAGACATAAAGATCACAGATGATCCAGGGTGCTCTTGGTGTGTTTATGCAAACAGGCAAAATTAAAACTGGACTCATTCTAGTCCCTTTAATGACAATGAGGATGATCTTCAAGGAAAATTACAATACTTAGTATTGGACATCCTAATAATGCAGCTAACTGTCTCGAAACTTTGTTTTCATTTGGAAGTTGAAACTGGGTTTGTAATATTACCAAAAATGTTCAATTTATAGGCACAAAGGACCTGTCAAATTGCCATGGCAGCAAAGGCCTTGCAACTGGAGGTCTTCCCAAAAGACAGTCTCACAGGCACAGAAACTGGTTTGTGGGATATTGTATGAATTAACGTATATGCTCTTCCTTTTGTTTTCATAGGGTGAATGCCTATGACCTCATTACCTGAGTGATTGGTTGCAGTATAGGCATCACTTAGAAGCCCATCTTTTTCATTGCCCCCTGAGACTCAACAGTTTGGCTGAACTAGATGGTTGGCTTGGTAAAGGGCTGGGGTGGTCTGTGAACTTCACTTTAGAACTGATTTTCCCTTTTCTGTCCTAATGGCTTAGACAGAAAGAGCCCAGAAATCTAAAAGGGGGAAAATCCTAAAGTACTCCCCTCAGCCTGAGCTAAGTATAGGAGGAAAGGCTTTGGGCAGGTGTAGCGTGTCTTGCACACTTTCCCCCAGAGAAGCTGTTTCTTTCCTAATGTGAGATGTTGAAGAATTGGTCCCTGCCTTTGTCATTTAGTGTTATGGTTTAGTTGTGCCTTCTAACCCTCTTGCCAAATCTGTCACCTCCAGAATACAAGGATGCCAACTGTCCAGTAAGGCTAGCCTTTGGACATCGAGCCTGCCATTCCCCAGTAACAGTCAACAGATCTGGGCTCTCTAAGGCCCTTCCCTTCATGGGAAGGCCACCCTCCATGCCATCCCTTGCTTCTTTTAGGGACCCTGGACCCAACGGTATGTAGGATGGCAGCCATGTTCAGCCACAAATAGCTACAAGAAGATGAGACCTTTGCCCACTGTCTTTTGTGTGATTATAAAGGGCCCTAAAATTTGAAAGAGGGGATTTGTAACAGGGTTTAGGACTTGGGGTGTCCAGGAATAAAGGATAATAGGCCTGGCTGGGGGAAGGGAGACATGAAGCAGAGCCATTTTGGTTCATTTTGCATATCAACAAGTCTAGCTAGGGAGATGGGAGTGACTTTGACCTATAATGTAACTGGGAGGCAACCCCCTTGGTTACAGGGCCTGCATGAGAGCTGGGAAAAGGTTCGCTCCACGCCCCAGGCCACACCTGCAAGGACTAACTAAGGCAGTCAAGAAAGGCTGAAAAATACGGGAGTGCTAGCAGGTGTAGCCGATGTAGGGGAAGTCAGAAATGGGGTTAAGGAGGAGGTTCCAGACTGGAATTTAAACTAAAGACAGGCTGCCACAAAAAAAGGGAGACAATGCAGGACAATGAGAGAGGACTATGTGAAACCATGAGAAAAGAAAAGGGGTGAAAGGACTCTTGCAGGTGGGTCATGAGAAGGTGCCTGTGGTTTTGGATTAAGAACTGGCGATCATGGCTGCAACACAGCTGATGGTGCTGGGGACTATGGGAGACCTGCCCAGCTGAGCACAGATTATTGGGAAGAAATGGGAGTCTCCCAAGCTATGGATTTCTGTATCTTTTCCTGAGATATAGTACCCCTGACTGGCCTGATGGGCAAAGGGGAAAAGGCAGGACTGTGTGTGTTTGTGGGTGTTTTAAAGGAACTTTGGGCTTTTTAACAGCCACATTCTGCCATTACTCTAAACCTGTATAACTTTTGAATAAATGGTTCCTTTCCTTTTCACCAAACTCTGGCATTGAGAGCCATAATTCCTAACACCTGGAGGTGGGCAACGAGCCCACTGTGACAGAAATACCCTGGGGAAGGGAGCTTAGTTCAATAACAGTATCTGCCCCCTACTCGCCCCTTGGTTCCTTTTAGTAACGAAAGGATACTAAAGGAATATCATGAACAACTCTATGCCAACACATTTGATAATCTAGATGAAATGGACCAATTCTTTGAAAATACAACCTGCCAAAACTCACATAAGAAGAAATAGAACATCTGAATAAGTCTGTGTCTATTACAGAAATTTAATCAATAATTAATAGCATTCCAGCACAGAAGGATTCAGGTGCAAATGGGTTCACTGGTGAATTCTACTTAACATTTAAGGGAGAAATTATACCAGTTATCTACAATTTGTTTCAGAACAGAGTAGTGGAGGGAGTGCTTCTACCTCATTCTATAAGGTCAACACTGCCCTGATACCAAAACCAGGCAAAGAGTTTACATGGAAAAAGTAACAACTGTGAACATTGATGTAAAAATCTTCAACAAAATAATAAGAAATCAAATCCAGTATGTATAACAAGAACTATGCATCATGACCAAGTACAATTGTTCTAGATTGTATGACTCTCAAAAAGCGTTTATTTAATTCACCATATTAATAGGTTAAAGAAAAAAAACTTGATCATATAGATAGATGCAAAAAATATTTGACAAATCTAACACTCATTCATGACAATAACTCTCAGCAAACTAGGAACACAGGACAACTTCCTCAACTTAATAAAGGACATCCACAAAAGCCAATAGCTAATATTGTACTCAATGGTGACAAATACCAAGCTTTCCCACTAAGATCAGAAACAAGACAAGAATGCCCTCTCTCATCATCCATTTTAACATGATACTGGAAGTCCTATTTAATAAAATAAGACAAAAGGAAATAGCAGGTATGCTGAATGGGAAGGAAGGAATTAAACTGTCCTTGTCCCCAATGCTATGGAGGTAACTTAAATGCACATTACTAATTTAAAAAAAGCCAATTTGAGAAGGCTATGTAATATATGAAGCATGCCTCAAAAAACTCCAAAATTTATTTATAAAAAATTGTGAATTTATTCTTTTTTTTTTTTTTAAAGAAATGCTCTTTTTTTTTAAGATTTTATTTATTTTACTTTTAGAGAGGGAAGGGAGGGAGAGAGAGAGAGAGAGAGAGAGAGAGAGAGAGAGAGAGAGAGAGAGAGAGAGAGAGAGAAACATCAATGTACGGTTGCTGGGAGACATGGCCTGCAACCTAGGCATGTGCCCTAACTGGGAATCGAACCTGCGATGCCTGGTTCGCAGCCCGCGCTCAATCCACTGAGCTACACCAGCCAGGGCGTGAATTTATTCTTACATGTTTAAACTTTAGTCACTTCAAAGTACTCATCTAATGGAATGTTCCTATTGAGATGTTTTTTCCGCTACTCAAAACCGTGTTTGAACTAATTGATTTTTATGCCTTTTAGTGCCTCTGCCATTTTTGATTCACCTCTTCCACATTGTCAAAACATTTCCCTTTAAGGACTTTTTTCATCTGGGGAAACAAAAAAAGTTGCTCAGGGTAAGATCCAGTGAATAAGGAGGGTGGGGCATGAGCATTATGCATTTTTGGGTCAAAAAGTACACTCCGTGTGGTGTGGGCAGGTGTGCTTGTAAATCACCCATCATAAACTGGGCAAACACATTGAGTCTTCAAAAAATTCCACTGAAACTGAATGCAGCCTCTCACAATAACACTATCTGGTACACTGATACAGATGGGTTCCTAGAACACTCACTAATGGGGGAAGCCTGTACCACAAGGGGCCCACCTTCCAGAAGATAATTCCTTTGTTGGGGGGCTCCCTTGTATGATTTCAACCATATGACATTCTAGAAAAGGTAAAACTACGGCAAATATTTTAAAAAATCAGTGGTTGCCAGGAGATCGTGGGAGAGAGGATGAATAGGCAGAACACAGAGGAGTTTTAGGGGAATGAAACTACTCTGTATGATACTACAGTGGTGGATAGATGCTATTACACACTTGTCACAACACTTAGAATAAACTGTAAACTGTGGGCTTTGGTGATAACGATGTGTCAGGGTAAGTTCATAGGTTGTAACAAAGGGACCGCTTAGTGCATGGTGTTGGTTGTGGAAGGTACTGTGCGTGTGTTGGCACAGGGGCTGTATGGGAACTCTCTGTGCTTACCACCAAATTTTGCTATGAACCTAAAACTGCACTAAAAATATTTTATTTTTTAAAAATTAAATAAGTGTTAGTGAGTGGTAGGAAGGTATAAAAATGCAATCATAGACCTGGGGTTTCTACAATAGTAATATTTCTTAATCTCAGTTGTGAATATATAAATACTACATAATTATTTATGCCTTTCTGCTTGTCTGAAATATTTAATAAAGATTCAAAAAGATATTCATGTCATCTTTTTTTGTACGCTATCAATTTTTTCATTTTCATCAAACGATAATCCATTTCAACTTTCACTTTTGTCATATTCCATTTAAGTCTCTAGATCTTAGAATTTATTTGGAAAAAGGGAAACATTAACTATCGATTACAACTTCCAAGTCTGTTGATATTCTTTACTTCCAGAAATGTATTTTTGGTATAGAAAGCAATGGAATAATTCTAAGATATCACATTTTGAAGTTAATCTTGCTAAAAATTAAATGATAAACCTGGTGTGCAAAATAAGCTTTCAATAGCTTATTATTCAGAAAGTTCACTATAACACACCTACATTTTTGGGTAGCTAGTTTTTTATAAGGAAGTGGGTTACACCATTAACACAGTTGCTATGGTTTATTTAAAACAATAGTATAAGTGAATTAATTGCAGGCAGTATAATATTATTATAATTTTCTTCATCTGCATACTATGCTTTCTATGTAACTTGGGTTTCTTTGAGTATCATTAGTTAAGAAAAATTAATATAAACTGGCTAGCTATGATGAATTATATATGATTAATATCAACATGATTAGGTAAAATTCCATTTTATCCTAGAAATACTGATTGCTACTGTGTTTGTCCTTGACATAGATTACCCATAAATTAATCTTCGAACTTTCTGAGGACCGTGTCTGGTTCGGTCAGGTAGTCTCCAGCGCTCTTCAGAGTGCCTCGTTTTTCCTCAAGGCAAACAGTTGTTTTTTGAGTGCCTGTATAAATGAGCAAATTAGTGATGCTTATTGTTGTCTGTTTTTTTTTAAATTCATTTGCCTTGTTTTTACTGCACTATAGTCACAACTTATGTATAGTTCAATATATTATTAATTTAATTATTTTATACAATTAATAATTTCCTTGTTTTTACATACTATTTTTGGACGATCTTTTTTACTCATGTTGCCAAACTAACTTTTTAACAACTAGGTTAAGGTCTTACTGTCAGGTTATCAATTGTAGACATGGTATTAGATGTGGGTGAGCTTCACCTATCTTCTAGGGCTGTGTCAATCACAGACAGAAATGGCCTGAGCCAGTAATTTGTACATGCTAATAAAACTATTCAGTTTCAGCCCTGGCTGGTGAGGCTCAGTGGATTGAGCACCATCCTGTGAGTCAAAGGGTCACTGGTTCAATTCCCAGTCAGGGCACATGCCTGGGTTGTGGGCCAGGTCCCCAGCGGGGGGCTCACAAGAGACAACCACACATTGATGTTTCTCTCCCTCTGTTTCTCTCTCCTTTCCCCTCTCTAAAGATAAGTAAATAAAATGTAAAAAAATTATTTTAGTTTCACAGATGTTTAGATTTATCTGTATCACATTTGACTGTGAATACATGTCTCCAAGTATAATGATCTAGAGCAAAAGAATAAAAGCTGTTCTTAAATGAGAAAAAGAAAGGCATTCTGAATCTTTACTGTAAATTATACCCCATACAAAATCAGTCCAAATTGTTCAAACCCTTGGACACTCACAGTGTTATTATGCTCCCTGCTCAGAGTACTGTATAATTATCTCAGTTAACAGCCATTGGCGAGTGCCAATCTCCTAAGAGATGTGAGACTTGTAGAACTAAAATCAGTACAGATGTGGGTCCCTGTTTTTGTTCCCTGACTCTGCATGTGAAAAACAACCACTTAACTCCAGGCTTTCTTCATTTCCCTGGTTAAGATGTTTAGCTAGATGGATTGAGTGGTTGCTTGGTAAATAAGAATTTCAGCAGTAAGCTGTAAAGCAAAGTGCTATATGTGTCTCAAAAGCTAAATTCACTTAATGGGAATGGATGTGAACTTTCTTGCATGATGAAGAGAATTTATTCCACTCTATCTTTTTCCCTTCTCAGCATAGGAAAATTATTTTTGAAAGTACTTTGGCTCTTGTTGACACTTTATTGTAATTTATTATAGTTTCAGAAAATAAAGAGAAAAAACTAATGGGAAAATAGATAAGAACTAGGCAAGTCTGCAGCTACATGTCTGCCTCTAAAGAACTGAATGAGAACTCTAAATGAGGACTGCAAATGGTGCTTGGATTTAAATGCATAAAAGTAAAATGAGTGACACTGTTTTCAACAACACTGATGTTGTTGGTTATCCTCGTGCCCTTGCTGTTTCACTGATCCAGAAACTGGGGTATGGGGAAGGCAGTCACCGCGGAATATATAAAACCCTCTCCCCTGTACATAAACCTCACTCATCCAGCAGCTCCTCTGGGTCTTGTAAATCACTCTCCACTCCTAATTGTGTCAATTAACAGTGCCCCGGGTAAGCCACCGGGGCAAAGCTGAGACGTCAGAGAAGAAGGTGAGGATGTGGCAATTCTCTTGACATAATGGAGACTAACCTAAATTACACACTTTATTATAATGGTATTACTAACCTAAATATCATTGCGGCTGATTCATTCCTATCATAATCATGGGGGAACCCTGCGAGTCAGCCGGAGAGAGAACTGAGTCCTCATTTTCTATCATTTCACTTGACACATCCTGCTTTAAACATAATAGCAAGTTAAGAGTCTGTGGAATTTTAATCCATCTCCAAAGGGTTGCTGTTTTAAACCCAGCCTGGATCAAGGTGACCAAAAATCACGGACATTACAACCGAGTTAAAAGGGGATTGTTAGGAATGAAGCTGTTTTTACCCTGAGCATATTTCTGAGTTAGTTACTCGGTGGTAACTGGAGCTAATAGGACAGTTCTCCACAGGCAAAATGAATGTGAGAGTTTGAAGCAATGACCTAGATAATCCAGGCAAACCACCCATTTTTGCCTGGAGTGTCAGGAAAATTGCTCTAATTCCCCACTTCACTTTGATGGTAGAAGCCTAGTCGGCTTTCTTCAGTGTCCTATCAGGCTCTGAGCTGCTTTCAGTCCACAGGATGGGGCTGTGTGCGTCAGCTGGAGCTCACGCTCTGCCGCTCCGGCTTTGATTGCTATTGAACTGTATGGAACTGAAATAATAATTCTGCAGGGCTCATGGGGGCCATACAGCCATGCTCCACAGCCCAACCACCCTGTGCCATTTAAAAGGATGCTGTGTGAACTGCAATAACTGAATGCTTCAGTCTTGGTCATTCTTTGTCATTTCATCCATGCTATAGATAATTAGTAGGTATTTATTACATCTGTTACAATCCATAGCAGCAACACGTACATGACTATAGTGAAAATTGGTCATTTCTTTTGGCCACCTAGCCCCCGAACATTTCTCACGTGTTTGGGAAATTCTCCAAATTGTCTGGTCCATGCTCCTGTGTGGGGAATCCATTTACTCACTTGCCTCGCCTCACTTTTTACTTATGATGCAGGGGAGACTTGGAAGAGGGAGCGAGTGAAGCAAAACAATCGGACAAACAAAAACACGAAGCGTTGCGTGGTTGGCAGCAGCTCTAAGTCCCAGAGCAGCAGGGGGTGGAGCAGTACCTTTAAGGGGACCATGCTGACAGGTGGCCAAAGCTGAAGGTTCTGTGTGGAGGGAGGCAGCACTGACATCTCCATTGAACTTGTTCTACTGTGTCATTTGGGGCATTGGTTTAGGCTATGCAAGCTCTATAAATTTTTTCTGTAACCCAAAGGATCCATAAATATATATATTTTTTCTGAATAAACTATACAGAGTTGGCTACTCTTATTTTGGATTAAATGATTCAATGGGAACCCCAAACAGGGCAGTCAGCTCTAGTAATGGGAGAAGGGTGTCATGAATGGAATTATATATGGGGCTTCCCTTGAGCTGAGACTCAAGAGATGATCAGTTTTCCCCAACGCTCCCCAGTTTGACCAATATTGCATGAACATAGCAAAGATTTGATCTTCAAATAAGGACTGATTGAAACACAGATACATAGAAGAATGGGTAAGTATATGTCAAAATCTCTAATTTTAATTATGAAGTATAATGTTTTGATATGCTTGAAAACTTCTAGGATTTAAAATTTAAAAATTGGGGTTTTGTTTCCCCTTATTATATTAGGGCAATTAATACAACGGACAGGCCCTCAATGGTTTCATGCAATAGAATTTTAATTCTCTGCCACCTCTTAGTCTTATTCTTGTGGCCCCACTCCGTAGGGTACTTCTCCTTCAAGAGGGGACGCATCATACAGAATGTGTGTCTTCTGAAATCACTCAGTGTGGCAGGGGAAGATACAGAGGAAGGGACAGAATTTTTTTAACTGCCTAAAATCAGTGATATCAGAAATTACTTCCTACTATCTTAACAAGGTTTGCTTTCTTATTTCCAACCTAACTTTCAGAAAGGTTGGAGAATTTGGAGATATTCATAAGCTTCAACAGCCCCTGCCAGTCTGTGCTTTGGTCACTCAATCTTCAGTCGCTCTCTTTCCACACACAGAACACACACATACACACGCCTCGCCAAGGGAGAGAGCCTGAAGTTGATGATTTTCAACTTCTAATTAAGGTATTTTGAAAAAAACAAATAAAGTTTTCCGATCCAAATGCTTTTTGGGAGTATAAAATGTCATTAATTGTGATGCTTTGTAACACATTCAGTCTCTCCTCTTTGCAGTTATACCGATCCTGGAATACGTCCTCACTTAGGATTGCTCCGAGTGATAAAAGTAGGAGAGAGTGTGTTTTTACTCAGTCACCATGTATACATATCTGTAGATGAATGCAGCAGGACCACACACAGGGGCTATAAAGAAATTTGATGTGGCACAGGATATTTACTTCTGCGCACAGCAATTAATCACTCAGGACAGCCAAATTAACCTAGCTAGGGGATAAGAATAAACTGGACCTAAAAATAAGAAAAGACAGCAGAAAGAAACTGCTAAGCTATGTGACTTCCTGGCATTGGATGAAATACTCTAATCAAAAGTAGTCCCTAAATAGAATGTTAGCAAGGCCCCTTCTCTCTCAAAGCCCTTCCCACCCTGACACAGGCATAGAGAACAGGGTTACGGGAGCAACCGTATGGTCACCGAGCAGTTTTTCAGTGAATACGACATGAGACCTAAGATGAAATGTTCTAGAATTTATCAACATATTGTCATTTGGTCTACGGCATACATTAATTTTCAAGTGTTTGGGAATTCAAAACAATAGTAAAATATTCAAGTTTACTGTTGAAGAAAAAAAGTAACTCTAAATATATTTTTAAAGAGAAATAGTACTTACATGGTTTCAATTTATACACATTCAATAATATTTTACAGAATATTGTAAAATATTCTGTATTCTGAGGAATTCGCTTGCCGTTCAAATACCAGTCAGTCTCTGTTCCTAATTGTTTATTTAATTAAAAATGCAATCTAGAAGAATAGATTGTGTCAATTATGGAGACTGTGACTCTTAAGAAGCTCACTCTACAGATTAAAATTAAAGTCCAAAATGTCTAGTGAAATGAGCACACTGATAGAGCTAAAATAAATCTATAAAAATTTAATATGCATTTTCTAAGTGTTGACTGTGATTGTCTGAATAACCAGATGTCTTCTGAATCAGTGGGATTATTCCTCTTTCCCCCCGTCTGTCACTCTGAAGCTTATCTACTTGTCTGCTTCCCAGAGCATATGTCTAATAGTAATTGGAGGTTAAGTCTCCATATTTCTGTTCATTCAAAGTCATTTTTCCTTTATTTGAATGATTAATATATTCATTTTTATTTCACAGAAATGAAGAGAAAACATTTCTTTCTAATTCTAATGATAAAACTAATTTATCTTTAGGATGTATTTTCTGATAACTTGAATAAAGAATCAGGCTATTGTTTCAAAAGACTAATAATAATATAGGGACAACTTGTGTGTAACACAACATAATGAAGTTACAATGAAAAAACACTGAAAAGGAAGATAAAATTATGTTCTCTTAAATTTTTAGCAGCTATGTCTCCAGACTAGGGTTAATTTCCACCTTATGAGAGTAACAAAATAGCCATTGCATGTCGAGCCAATAAGTGGAACTGCTGGAATGTCAATTCCCATCCATTTTTCTTCCCAGCTTAACAGGAGGGCAGAACCCCGGAGCAGTTCATGGCTGACCTCTTCTCATCTCTGGGTGGCTTTCCGAGTCTTGCAATGGTGATCTTGCCTATCAGTTCTGATATCACCAACGCACCACAGCCCTTTGCCCTGCAGACTATTCAGCTACACCTTGCCAAATCCATCAGCTTTGTGCAGACTGGTGACTACCCAGCTGGGGTCCCTGGAAGGACCAGGATTCCTCCTCAGCAAAGAAGCGTAGGAGCTGTTTTCATTCTCTGAGCCCAAAGATGGAGCAGATCCATCCCAGCCAGAGGCCTCACTCTCTTCCAATTTTACCTGTTGTTTTTCTCTTGTGTAGGGCTCGGGGTGGGGAGTGGGGATCCTGGTGCTTCATTTTTTCCCCTTTATCTCGTGAGAAACTCTGTCCTTACAAACGAAGAACAATTACCCATCGTCACCTTGGGCAACTCTCTCCTTCCCTTCCCGTGAGAGGCGCACCATCCGTCTGCAATGATCAGGCTGCCCTTTAGGAACAACTGCTGTTTACATTTCCCCGCAGACTCCATGTGCTGTTAGAGTCTGCGTTTGTCTGAATCTTGATTTTTAAAATGTCCTCTGAATAACTGATTCTTCTGAGATGACACCGAGTTTTTTGTCCCTCTCCCCAACATTAACTTTAATGTCAGTACCACTTCCAAGGGTTTCTAAAATAGGTCTAATTCAATTTTCAACTATTAGTAAGTCCTAATAAATTATTAATGATTATATTCTAAAGGTTATTTATGTCTAAGATTTTGGGATGTTGATCCAAAGAATAGAATTCAACAAGTCTTATTTATTTTTAAAATATTTTATGTGGGTCATACATAATAATATTTTTATTGTATGAAATATTTATTTTCAACCTTTTTATACATTTTTAAAGAATGTAATACATTAAAATATAATTTAAAAATAATTTTGCTTCTGATAGTCATATAAGAAAATTGTCAGTAGTTTTATCTTAAAGTTTTTTTAAAGCCATACTTATTTATTTAAAGATTTTATTTATTTGTTTTTAGAGAGAGGGGAAGGGAGGGAGAAAGAGAAAGAAACATCAATGTGTGGCTGCCTCTCACACTACCTGCCACCCCCAATGCAGGCATGTGCCCTGGCTGGGAATTAAACCAGTGAGCCTTTGGTTCACAGACCTGTGCTCAATCCACTGAACCACACCAGACAGGGTTTAAAGTTCTTATTAAGAAATCAAATTGACATAAAAAAAATAAACAAAAACAGGCTAACAATATCCAATGTTTTCACTTAATGGGGCAATATTTAAGTTCTCCTAAACTTTTGTTTCTAGATTTTATTCCAGTAATCACTTAACAGTGGGCTAGAAACAAATATAAAAGTATTCATGTAACTGGGAATTTCTGAGTCTCATTCTAGAGAAGGGAAACCACTAGGTAAAAAGTAGTGATTTATAACTTGAAATGGTTCAACTTAATTCTTATCACTGAGATTATTTCCAATGATGGTAACTTTTATAGTAAAACACCTTGCAAAGATTGAAAAATTGCAAATAATAATCATCCTTCCCAATAATGTAAAGACAGAAAAATCCAAATATATATTTGCATTTTAAAGTTAATTAGGGACAAAATTTATTTTCATATGACCAGTAAATACTTCCTTAATTTTTATGTATTTTTACTATATTTGGTGAATTCCTTTTTGAAATATGCATCCTTTTATACAGTGCCCTGGAAAAATGACAGATGGCAAGAACTTCTTACGTTAATGAGCACTGTATGGGAACATCCAAATAGCACAGCTGTCCATGCAGAGTCTAGGTGCTCACTGGGTGCTCATCCGGACTCAGGCAGCCATAACTCCAAACAAACACACCCATCATCCACCTTACTGGAAGGAATTTCAATTTATACCTGGAGATGCAGTCCTGTACCTAGTTTAACTGCATGCCTGTCAAAATACACCAGCTTTTCTTGCCATTTTCCAGATTGGAGTTAAACTGACATATAAGAATTCCTTCCGAAATGCTGATCAGTTGGGGTTGCACGAGCAGAAAAACATAAAATATTCAAACTGCAGTCTCATTGAGTAATATTTTTTCTAAAAATCCTTTAATTAATCAGTTGCCCTAACAAAGGGGTGTTTGAAAATAAGTGAAAGAATGACCCTAGAAAAAAGGATGTGACTAGCAAGGTTGATCATCAGGCAACAATTACCTCAGCCCCTGTCCTTTCCTTTGCTTGAAGTCACAAAGATGAAGGAATTGCCTTCTGTGCTAGCAGCACAGAGCAGAGGACCATTCCAGGATTCCAGGACACCTGACACAAATTATACATGTACACAATTGATTGCATACACTTATGTACCTAAACATGCACGTGGACCCCAGGAAATTGAAAGCTATTTGGTAAGTTTTCAGGAGATATAAATTTCTTTAAAAATTATAATATAGTGATAAAAGCCCCACACTGGGCTATATAGAACTTGTATTCATTCCTGGGTGTGTGAGCAGAGTCATGCAGTGATTTAATAACTTGTTGATTTCCATTGCCTCATCACTCAGTTAAGAAACTTAGATTTGCTTATTTGTGTAGTTTCTTCAGTTCCTAAAAACCTGTGCATCTGGTAATGTTTCCTGTTTGGGTGAGCCAGGTAAATGTCCTTCATCTGAGAAAAATTCTGCATTCAAATGCACTGAAGATACACATCAAGACAAATATAAACCATCTAACAATTTTGGATTGTATGGTATTTTTTATTCTTAAATATTATAATTATAAGGATTTTTGAGACAATCTTTCATGATAATTTGTCATTTGTAAAATGTAAACATTGATTTTCTTTAAGGATGAGGTAGTTGCAGAGAGACTAGCAATTGGTATTAAGCAATAATAATAGTTACCATTTGAAACTATTTGCAAAGAGCATTAATAGCTACTGTGGCTTATATGGTCTAGGGGGTATGGACAAAAGAAATCAAAAGGGAGGGTTTGAGAATCAGGCCAACACATTTTTGAAGAGCTTAATTCATATTTTTAAATGCCACTTCTATTAAAAATGGAGCCAGCTTAGATAATTGGCAAACATCAGCACTAGTCCCTTCAGCATTTTGCTGAGTTAAAATTTGCCTTGACATCAAAGAGCAGAGTTATCTTTTAAGTAGGTGAAAAATGCTTTTTGCATATAGCTGACTTTGAATTAATCAAGCTGGGAGGTCTGGGATATTTCCATCACCAACAAGAGTATCTGTAATTCCTTTCTCCAGTTCAGGATTAGGAGTATGCTTTCAGTTCCCCAATTTGCATTCTTTGTTGAGGGCAGGGGCGGTAGCTAATTCAGTTTTACTCTTTGTCAAGCCTTGGAGGAATTCTCTCATCTCTCACCAGGCATAGCAGCCCTTGACAGCTGACTTTCTGGGACAGGTTCTCATACTAGAAGGGAAAGATCATTATCTCAACCCTTTGGGGTCCGGGTCTCTCCACTCTCTCTTTATTCATGCCCAATCAGCTCTTTCAGAAACAGATTTTAATCAATTTCCACTTTGGTTTCTTGACTCGAGTGATTGGAATTTGCCTGAAAAGGTAAAATTCTGAAAATAAAGTCAGAACTTGGTGATACATGTTCCTCAAACTTTCTTAGCCACCGAAGTAAACTAGAGGCATTTCATGTGTGTCTCTCCTTGGGGTGAAATGCACGGGTTTGGTAATGTTTGCAAATCCAGTTAGGCCCATACTGGGACCCCAAACCTTTCTTCCTTTTGGTGCTCTGATGTAGAGAAAATTAGATTTCTCTACAGAACTATTAAAGAACCCAGACAAATGTGTCTTTATTCATTTACATGATAGCTACAAAATCCAAGTACCCAAATATGTTACTTTTACCTACATGTTTAGTTCCACAAGGAAATATAAATCTCTAAATTTTAAAATTTCTGTAGTGTGTAATAATTTTAATATGTGCACATACCATAATGGTATAGAAAATGATCCCGTTGTCTTACGTGATTGCCTTTACTCATGAGTTTAACATTTCACAAACAACTCTTGTATAGCACGTCATTGCAGAAAATCTGTTGATTTTCACAGAAACCTTAAGAAAGACAATCCCTTCTCAAACATCGTTTCTAGGTTTTTAGAATATAAGCATTTTACTTTGGTTATATACAATACAATGGTAAGAAATCCTTACAGTTCCCTTTAATTTTATTTCTTAATATATCGATTCTCTAAAGAACAGTTAAATGAGTTGCCATTTGACTAAATAACTTAAGGTACTTAAAAACAATGAGGAATTGAAAACAAATATACACAATAAAGTCTTAATATTGAGCTTACAACACATAATCTACAAACATTTAGTGTAATCTTATTACTAGAGATCTAGTTTATAAAATATGTCATCTATGTAGTCATTGAACATGATTCAGGTTAAATAGATTAATTATTTGGGGAAGTTGTGCTAATTACCATGTAAATTGATTGCGACTTAAAGTGATTAGAGTTATATGCTTTTGATATAGTGTTATCCAGCTTGAGGAATAAAACCAGAAGAGAATTATGAAGCCAAAGGATCATGTGGTTTCTGGGTTCCCTGTTAATACCATCCAAGAGTGGGGTTCTAGTGTGAGATTTTCTTCTAGCTCCTTGTGTTACTCCTCACTCTCTCGTAGAGATACATTGATTCACAGCACCCTACTGGACAGTATGAAATTCTTCAAGATTAATTAATTTGTATTAGTTCATTTTAGGAGCATACATGGGTAGCCTTTTTTCTCATAGAGAGAAAATGTGAAGATGATATAGAAGGACATGGTCATGGAAGTGGGAGCAGTGTCAGGGTTGCCTGTGCCAACACGTGATGTAAGCTGGCATTAGCAGGGGCTAGGCAAACCAGGGGCAGTAGGCGCATGATGCGGGCTGATTGGCAGTGATCAGAATGTCTATCTTCAGGTGGAAGTGCAAAATGAGGGAGCTCATGATGGAAAAAAAGTGCCTCTGGAGGTCAGTGTTGGAGATGAATCACTGAGAGCTAGGATATCTGCGGCTGAGATCTTCATTTCACTAAATTAGGCTTCACAAATTGGCAGCAGATATCTAGTGAACAGTTTCAATTGCAATGGTGTAAATGCAACCAAAATTTAGGAAATACTAATAAAAATACAAAACAGCAAAAGGTAATTCCAAACTTACTAAAAACAATGATTTACACCTGAGGAAACAGTAATTAGGGAAATAACAAGATTTTAAAATGTTAGGGAAAGGTCTGGTATTCAACGAATACCCATTCAATAAAGAGATAACAAATGGCACTAGACAAATCGTATAACCATATTAAAAACAATACTCAGTTCATACTTTGCATCACATACGAACGATTAACTCAAAGAGGATGATAGACTTGAGTGTAAAATTTCAAGCCATAAAACTTCTAGAAGGACATAGAGGAAAAAATCATGTAATATTGGGCTATGGAGATAATTCTTAGGTTTGACACCAAAAGCAGAAACCATGAAGAATATAAATTGCTGCCCTGGCTGGTGTGGCTCCGCAGATTGAGTGCTGGCCTGCAAACCAAAGGATTGCTGGTTGATTCCCAGTAAGGGAACACGCCTGGGTTGTGGGCCAGGCCCCCATTTGGAGGTGTATAAGAGGCAACCACACGTTGCTGTTTCTCTCTTTTTCTCTCTCCCTTCCTGTCTCTATTAAAATAAATAAATAAGACCTTTAAAAATGTTTTTTAACATCTTTTTTTAAAAAAAGAATATAGCCCTGGCTGGCATAGCTCAGTGGATTGAGCGCAGGCTGTGAACCAAAGCATCACAGGTTCGATTCCCAGTCAGGGCACATGCCTGGGTTGCAGGCCAGGTCCCCAGCAACCGCACATTGATGTTTCTCTCTCTCTGTCCTTCTCCCTCCCTTCCCTCTCTAAAATAAATAAATAAAATATTTTTTTTTAAAAGAATATAAATTGCTAATTTTGACTTTGCCAAATGTATGAATGTCTGCTCATTGAAAGAGCCAACAAAAATAATTTAAAAACAAGGCACAGATCTACAAATCATGTTGATCAAAGAACTAGTGTTCAGAATATATACAGGATGCTCAAAACTTAATTTAAAAAACAATAATATTATGAACAAAAGATTTTACCACTTACTAAGAAAGGTCTGTAGATGATAAACAAGCATTTCAAAAGATGCTCAACATCATTAGCTATTAGGAAAATACAAATTAAAACCACAATGAGACACGAGTACACACCTATAAGAATAGAACGTAAAACAAAGCAGACATTGCCAAGAGCCTACAAGGATGAAAAACAACGAGAACTCTCCTAAATTGCTGATGGGAACATAAAGTGCTATGAACACTGGAAAACATTTCACATTTCTTATAAGGTTAGCAATCTCAATATTGTGTATTTACCCAAAAGAAATTAAGATTTATGTTCACACGTACACCCAGATGTTAGTAGCAGTTTATTCAAAGTAGCCAAACTGAAAACAGTCCCATTGCCCCTCAACTGGGGGTTGAGTAAACAAACTGGGTGGTGCCCATACGATGAACTGCTACTCAGCAACAGAAAGCGACAAAATCAGAAGCATGGATGACTCTCAGTGCATTATACTGAGCAAAAGAAGCCAGATTCCACAGGCTGCATAGTGTGTGATTTCATTTATTTGAGATTGTTGCAAAGGCAAAACTACCAGTGGTTACCAGGGGAGAGGAGTGAAGAGAGGAATTACTTTCAAAGAAAATCGGAGGAATTTTTTGAGATGATGAGCATTTTTGTTGAAGCGATGAGTATCTCTCATGACTATGTGTTTGTCAAATTTGCAGAGCTACACACTAAAAAAGTATAATTTTACTGTATGTAATTTATATGTTAATAAATAAAAGCAAATAGAAAACTTAAGGAGATGATGTAGAAAATTGCAAATATAACAAAATGTATAAACAAGTGAATAGAATTCAGTAAAAATTATGGCTATAAAAAAAGGATCAGTTCTTAGAGATCTTAGAATAAGAAATAATTGTTGATTTGTAAAATGATTATATGCACTGAATAGGAGAATGATGGGGCAAAAGAAAATTAATGTCAGGTATCATTCACATAAGTCATCAGGAGCTGTTATCATATTTATAAAATATATATTCTTAACCAAATGACTCAGTAACTAGAAAAAAATGAATGGATGGAAAAAAACTGTCTCAGTGCAGATTAAATTTAGTCAGATTAAGCTATTAAAATTGTGAAGGAAACTTAAATGTCATGAAGAACAGTCATGTTAAACGCTGGGTGAGGTCATGTATCTTGCACATGGTGGAAGAGAATGGGAATTCCCAAGTTCTGTTGGTCTGTTAACCTGGAGCTTGGCTGTGCAGCCATACTTCCCTGTCTTCACCATGATCAGGACAGGCCAACAGAATGGCATCCTGTTTTTATTCCCAGTTCCAGAACCAGCCCTCTTCAATAAGATGGCCCATGACCTGACTTATGGCATTTATGAAGCAGTTACTTAGTGTGGGATCTCTGCTAAAGCTGCCAAGGAAAACCAAAGGCCTCCATCATTGTGCTCCTCAGCAGCAAATGCAGACTCACAAAAGCTTCAGCTCAGCCCTATTTTCCCTTTGGAAATTGCACCCCATCATGTCATTATACCAGGGGATAAAATGAATATAGAATGCTAGTTGTAAGGTGTCCTATAGACGATATAAGCTTTAGCTTTCTAGCTTTCTGCCCATCTGTCCACCAACACTTTAAAATGGATGCTGAGAAAAAGGAAAAAGGACTCATGGACATGGACAACAGTGGGGTGGTGTGGAGACTAAATGGCAATGGAAAAAATACAAAAAAAATCGCAACAAAAATAAAATAAAATGGATGCTGAACCAAATCTGCTACACTCATTAAAAAATCATTTACCTTGTTTTCTGTATATGTACATATATATATATATATACACACAAAAAACATACACAGAGATGCATACACATGTGTACATAGTAATTTACATAATCATATGCATATACTTGTTTATTTCTCTGCCTTCACAGAAATAAACTGGACATCTGGTTTGGAAAGAATATTTATTTTTTGTCATAAAGCTCATTTGCATTGTTTACACATGTGCAGGTACTCTTTAGCATATACAACCACTCTATTCTAATTAAAAGGTTGGTTTTGTAATAGAAACTTACACAACGTGTTTTCATGCAGAATATTCTATTTAGTCTTCATAGCAATGATGTGAAATAGGTTGTCAAACATTGTCCTTCCCATTTTATAACTGAGGATCACGAGCCCCAAAATGTTTTGGTGTTTGAGTCATAAGACTTGAGGCATACTAAAATTTACCTAAAGTATAATACTAATGGGACCAGAGAGTCTTTTCTTAGGATGATTTAGCAGTATTTATAAAATTAAAAAGTGTTTATGCCCTTATATTTAGCATTTCTACTCCTTGGATTTTATTCTGCATCAACATTCAAACAAGTGTTTGAGGAGATATCTGTAATAAGGTTTATAGTAGTTTCCTTTGTAAAAAGACCACATCAATCTAAAAATACACATGAATGTGAAACTATTTAAATAATGAAAAACTACAGAGCTCTTGAAAATAATGACATAGGTAGTGTTTAGACAAGTGAAATATGCCCTAGTTATATGAAATGAAAATGATTATGTTGAAAAATAATGAAAACATTTTTGATTCATACATAAAAGCAACAGTAATATTAATGATAAATATGTTAACATTCAGGGAAAACATGGCAGTTATATGCATCAAATTAAAGAGGTTATTTTCAATCAGTGAATTTTCTTAGGTTTTTATGTTTGTTATGTTTATGTAACATTTGTATTTAATTAAGCTTTGTATAATTACAATTTGAAAAGTAAAGATATAAAAATAAGGTGATAAAAATACTAGATCATTAAAATATACTTTTTAAAGATTCACTCTATGTGTAATATTGTATGAGCTTGGCCTACAAACCTCTTGAAAACCCAAGCAGATTGATATACTAGGTTGTAATCCCTGACCCTTTGGGTGAACATTCTAGTATAAGAGAATTTTTGGGTAAAAGAATGTTAGAAGATCTGCATTCATATCAAAATTCTGTCATTTCTTCAACAAGTCACATTATAAAGCTGAGCCACAGTTTTCTCATTTATAAAATGAGAATAATAAAAATACATAGAATGCTTCTCAGAAGATTAAGATGAAATAAAGATCAAATTGAAAACTACACACCAGTATATTGTTAATGATATAGATAAATTAAAACTATTTTCTGAAGTGCTGTGACTATATTTCAAGAGCTATCTTTGAAATTTTATCCAAAATTAAAAATACATAGATATTCTGAGATACTCAATTTGGAATACCACCAGCCAGGTTGACCACCAACTTCAAGGCTGAGGACAATGAGATCCACATCTCAGAAGAAGAATTAGGAGCTCCTGACTGAAATACAAACTCAGGGTTAGGAAGAGTTGAACAGCACAATATGACTCATATGCTTGTCTTTTATTTAGGCCAGTGAGGCATATTAAGATGTTTTTGGTAGTTATTTGTTTCTAATTCATCAACTCAAGTTTTGGGGTGTAGTTGGTTGGCCCAGCCCATTGTGGCAGTTTGATTTTGTCTGGAGTAATACAAGCTGAAGATAAATCATTAGTTTGTGTGTTGATGTTCTTTCATCAACTTAATTAAATTTTTCCCCTTAGAAAATAACCACATATTAATGAAATTCAAACTTACACAATGCATTGTATTGGAAATATTTAGTGATTAAAGAGGAAAAGTGCAATTTAGATAATATTTAGTAATGTAACAGAGCATTCCATTATATTGTGAGATTAATTCAATTTACTTTATATATTTAACTTTTGTTCATTTTATATTACAATGTATTTCATATACTTGAAAAGTACAGAAAATAACAAAATGACTTCTATATATCCAATACCCAAATCTATCAAATCCTAATATTTTTCCACAATTTCTCCAGATATTTTTAGGAAACAAAATATTTTAGAAGCATTTGAAGATTTGCATGAACCTACTAAAAATCTGCTTCTCCCTCTTTCAGAGATAATAATGACCTTGAATTCAGTGCTCATTCTCATTATACATTTTCCCAAACTACTACCATAAATAGGTATTTATATAAAATATGCATTATTGGCTGGAAATTTTTGAAAATTTATAAAAATGTACATAGATTGGATGTATTCTTGCATAGTTTGCTTTCTATATTAAATGTTATATTTTTGACATTATA
>PVIA01000005.1:1121094-1209140 GCA_004024845.1 Tonatia bakeri
TATGACATTTGTTGAAGAAGACACAAGAAACATTGTACATAGGACAATAATGCCTCAGTCCCCTCCAAAGTAAGCACCTTGAGTCTCCCAATTGCCATGAGCTACCCTGTTGTATTTTCCTGAATCTCATCAAGCGTCTGAAATCTCTTCCCTTTGAAGGCTGATTTTAGTTTTGGGAAAAAACAGAAGTCACAGGACACCAAATCTGTGCTGTAGCAGGGCTGAGTCACCTGGGTGATTTGATGTTTCCCAAAAAACTCTGTCCACGAGATGTGATGTATGAATGGGTGCATTGTCATGATGAAGCTGCCAATCACCAGTTTCCCATAGCTGCAGCCTTCTGAATCATCCAATCATCCAAATAGTTTCCGTGAAGGAATGTTCAAGCTTAACCCAAAATTTGATGCAGATTCATTGCTCTACTTGCTCAGTCATTTTGAATGTGATGGCTACACAATACGCATGCTCACGGAATGGTGTCTTCCACCCCCACTGACTAGTACAGTGAAGTTGTCATTGTTCACACATGCGCATTCCAGTCCACTCTCTTTGGCTGCCAGTTTATAATTGATGCTTTGTAAACTGTTCTTGTTATGTTAACAATGGCTGGACTTTTCCCAGATTCCTGGATAGACTATAGACAGATAGATATATAGAGATAGAGATTGATATAGATATAGACATGTAGATATAGATAGATATAGATACAGATATAAATATAGACATAATTTTAGGATCAAAGATTATTCACATCCTTAACTTCACTAAATATTGCAAAACTGTTCTCCAAAAAAAATTAAACAAATATGTACTCTCACTATCAGGGTATGAGACTTTCCCTATATTTTCTCAAAACATTATTAATTTTTGCCATTCTGATAGATGCTAAATTATGTTTCAGTATTTAATTAACATTTCTATGATTGCTAAAGGAATTAAACATGTTTTGTGGGGTTTTTTGCCATTTAAGTTTCATCATTTGTGTATTTCTTATTCTTAATGATTTTCTATTTCCTACTGGAGTGATGAATTATTGTACATTTGGAGAATGTAATGGTGTAATCTGAATGCTAATCTTTTGTAGATTAGGTAGTTCCAGATATATTCTTTTAAATAATAGCTTTTATTTTCACTTTTCTTTAATGCACCAGTGTTCTCACTTTTAATGCAGTCAATTGTGCCTTAATTCTAGTTTTTAATTTTTATGTCTTATTTTAACAGAAAAGCATTTCCAAGAGTTTTATATATATTGTACAGGCATTTTCTTTCTCTCTCTCTCTCCCTCTGTCTTTCTGCTGACATATACACAAACACACTCACACATATGCATATACACATTTGGATGTTAAGGCAGTAAAACTGGCACATTTATTAAACACACAAAAGCAACTGTAGCCTGAAGTTTAATAGCTGGGTGTTCAGAATGTGCTTAGTTATAACACAACAAATTATTTTTGCTCTTGGTCCTGCATAATATACTCAGGTATTCAGAAACTGTAGTAAACTCTTTCAGACCATAAGATTAGACCTTAGTGTACCCCTGGAACAGTGACCTGATTGTTAGTGAGCTTGTTGATTCTGTTGATATTTTTCGGGGGGTCTCCTTTATGCCTGGTGCTGTGGTTGGTCCTAGGATGCAGTGATGCATAGAAAAGCAAAGTCCTAGATTTCTATCAACCTAAAGGTTGGCAGAATAGGTACATATTTAAAAAAACAGCTACTGTAAGTACAGATTCCTATAGGAAATATACATTAAAAATTCTACTATAAATATTATATGCATTTTTTGCAAACTTATAAATTTTGTGAAGGAGAACTATGATGTGTGATGACAGACTGTGGCAGAGGAATAAAAACTTCTATGGGGAATTGATATTTAGATGCAAATTGAAAGATGAAGATCAGTTCTCCAGGAAAAAATGGCAAGGAACTGATCTGGGAAGAAGAGAACTGTGCAAAACTCTGAGATAGGGAAAGATATTATTATGACAAAGAAACAGCAAGAAAACTAATGTGGCTCATTGAAGAAAAGAGTGGCAAGTTATGAGACTGATGTAGTAGATATCTGGGGTGCCATGCCTGCTGGGACTTATTAAAGATTTTGGATATTTCCCAAGCATAGTGTAAAATCACTGAAATGTATCATGTAATGAAGAATTATAATCAAAGTTAGTTTATATACTGATGGCCATCATTTCTTGAGTGCTTATTATATATTAATCCTTGGGCTGAAAGTCTTTAACTTATATTTAACTCACATTCACAACAACCTAGGAATTATATCCTTGATGGGGAAAGTGAATCTGAGAACTTAATCTGTGAAATCCACAGAGCTGAAATTAGGACTTAGGTGTCTATCTCTGAAGCTCATGCTCTTCAGCATTCCACTAATTGACTTTCTAAAATACTTAATAAGGCCACTAGTACAAATCTCAGGAGATAGAAGAACCAGGCAGTACTTACCTCTGTTTAGGAATTTTCTGGAGTAGTGGCTAGTAATTGCTAATTGAGCAATCTTCTGTGGTTGTATTTAAGACCAAATGAAAGGATCCCTCCTGGATGGCTGTCACCTTCCAGCTGTGCCCACCATTGATTTGGTTAAATGAGAAAAAATGAAATGTTAATCTCCTGCCAGTTACCATTTATTTGTGTAATGATCTATAATTAAATAGCACCTCTAGGGCTACCCTAAAATAGGCCTTCCTCAGCTGGTTCTTAGCTTGTTGGTTTATTTTGGGCCATTTTACAAAGCCACCATCTCTCCTCCCCAGACTGAAAAAAAAAAAAAGAGTATGTTAATCTAAAAACAGCCCCTTATAATCACAAACAAGCAGAAGAAAGCACTTCACCACAACGTGACTGGTAGGAGAGGCACTAGAGGGCTGGCTGAGCTCCCATGGGCAGCAGCTGAAGTTCCAGAGGGACATTTCAGAGGCTGGGTATTCTATGAGAAGTGTGGGGACAAGACTCCAAGCTGAACTCCCCAACCAACAGCGCCAGATCTGGAAAGGAACCCAGATAACATCCAGCAGTGAAACACTACAGGGTTTATGTCTACCAAAGAGAAATGGCTGGAGACACAGAGAGCCTCTTAAAGAACCAACATACAAAAGTTTGTTTGCAGCCACTTAACTTGGGCTCCAGCAGAGGGAAGGCAGAGAGACCCTAGAGGAGAGTCTAGGACTGGTGTCTCTGGAAGAGAAGTGAAGAAACAGGTGCCTGGATCTCTGTGCTGAGTCAGTCCCCATATTGCAGAAGACATCTTTCTCAGGAAGATCACTCCTCTCCAAGTGACATCAGCCTGAGGGGAAGCAATAGGTCCACTGTATGGAGCTTAAGGCTGGCTGCTGATTATGGCTTGATTAGATTAACACCTGATAAGTTTAACAGCTGACTAGTTTAACAGCTAAGGCAGAAAATAAAAAAAAAAAGTGGCAGCTGAAATGCGAAAATGAAGAAACGAACCCCAAATGAAAGAACAAGAGAATTCTTTAGAAGAACTAGATGAAATAGAGATAAGCAATTTGTCAGATATAGAGTTTAGAATAATAATTATAAGAATACTCAACAACATGAAGAAAAAACACAGAAACCAGTCAGAAATAAAAAATAAAATATCTAAAATAAATAATACCCTAAAAGGAATAAATATTAGGTTAGATGGAGCAGAGGATTGAATTAGTGTTTTGGAAGATAAGTTATAAAAAAGCACCTAGGCAGAGCAGTAAAAAGAAAAAAGAACGTGGAAAAAATGAGGAGAGCTTAAGAAACATTTTGGACTACATGAAGTATAAGAACATCCACATCATGGAACTACCAGAAAGAAAAGAGAGCGAATAAGGGATCAAGAACCTCTTTGAATACATAATGACTGAAAACTTCCCTAATCTGGTGAAGGAAAAAGACACACAAGTCCAGGATGCTCAGAGAATGCTGAAATGTTGGACCCAAATAGGCCTACACTGAGACACATCATAATTAAAATGACGAGGCTTAAAGTCAAGGATAGAATCCTGAAAGCTACAAGAGAAAAGCAGGTAGTTACTTACAAGAGACCACCAATTAGACTGGTATCTGATTATTCAACAGAAACAAATCAGGCTAGAAGGGAGTGACATGAAATATTCAAAGTAATGAAAAGCAAGGACCTTCAACCAAGGCTACTTTACCCAGTGAGGCTATCATTTAAAATTGAAGGAGAAATAAGGAGCTTCCCATACAAGACAAGTCTAAAGGAGTTTTCTAACACCAAATCAGTATGGCAACAAATATTAAAGAACTTGCTAGAAGAAGAAGAAGAGAAAGAAAGAAAATACAGAGCAAAACAGAGCTCAAAATTATTTTAAGCAAGCATTTAATGCTTTCTGATATGTAACTATATTGTCCTCGGTACCTCTACTATTTCAGCTTTTTGGTCTAGCACTGCTATCAAAATGAGTCTAGAAAAAGAATGAGACAAAGTCAGATCCCTGCCAACATAATGTACCAATATTATTTCCCTTATTAGCATGGAGAGCAAAAGAGTATAAGCTTCTCCTTCCACTCCTGTACTTTTGAATACTAGTTGGTTACACCACAGCTTCCCCTACAGAAAGGAATATAGAGTTAAAATCAGGAATCACAGTCATTTTTTGAGCTTAATACAGTATGGCACAGAAAACTTGTTCAACAAATGTTTGTTCAAATAAAATACCGATTCAATTAAAAAGTAAAAATAAAAGATATTACATACATATCTGTCAATAACCACCTTAAATGTACCAGTAAATGGCTTAAATGCTCCAACCAAAGGCATAGGGTAGCTGAAAGTGTAAAAAACAACAAGATTAGATAGATAGATAGATAGATAGATAGATAGATAGATAGATAGATAGATAGATGATAGATAGATAGATAGATAATAGATGATAGACAGACAGATATAGATATATATCTATATATATCTACATATATCTATATATATTACCTCCAACAGACCTCTCTCAGATCAAAAGATATATGGGTGGGTGGGCTGGGATGGGAGTAAAGGGCTGAAAACTGTACTTGAACAACTATTAAAATAAAATTTAAAAAAGATACACATAGACTAAAAGTAAAAGGATAGAAAAAGATATTTCATGCAAATGGAAAGGAAAAAAAGTGAGGTGGCAATACTTATATATGACAAAATGGACTTTAAAAACAAGGCAATAGTAAGAGACAAAGGAGGACCACACAATGACAAAAGGAACAATCCAACAAGAGGATATAACCTCAGTAAACATTTATGCACCCAAAATAGGAGCACGTAAATATGTAAAGGAAATCTTGATGGACATAAAGGGAGAGATTGGCAGATAAACAGTTATAGTTGGGGATTTTAACACCTCATTAACTTCAATGGATAGATCTTCCAGGCAGAAAATCAACAAGGAGACATTAGTTTTAAAAGACACACTAAATCAAATGGATTTAATTGATATCTTCAGAGCATTTTACAACAAAACAGCAGAATATATATACTTTTCAAGTGCACATGGAACATTTTCCAGTGTAGATCACATGTTAGGACACAAAACAAGTCTTGATAAATTTAGGAAGCTTGAAATCATATCACACATCTTTTCTGACCCCAATGCTATGAAACTAGAAATCAATCACAAGAAGAACACTGAAAAACATTCAAAGACATGGAAGCTAAAGAACATATTATTAAACAATGAATGGGTCAACAATGAAATCAAGGAAGAAATCAAAAGATACCTTCAAACAAATGACAATGAAGACAAAACAATCCAAAATCTGTGGGACACTGGGAAAGTAATACTCACAGGGAAATTCACAGTATTGTAGGTCTATCTCAGAAAACAAGAAAAGCTCAAATAAACAATCTAACTTCAGACTTAAAGGAACTTGAAAATAGACAACAAATAAATCCCAAAGTGGGTAGAAGGAAGTAAATCATAAAGATCAGAGCAGAAATAAACTGAATAGAGTCTAAAAACATGATACTAAACATCAATGAATGCAAGAGATGCTTCTTTCAAAAAATAAATAAGTTTGAAAAATCTTTAACCAGACTCATCAAGAAAAAAAGAGAAAGGACCCAAATATATAAAATCTGAAATGAAAGAGGAGAAATAACAACTTACACCAAAGAAATTCAAAGGATAGTAAGAAAATATTATAACAATTGTATGTCAACAAATTGGACAACCTGGATGAAATGGAGAAATTCTTAGAAGCATACAATATGCCAAAACTTAATCAGGAAGAATCATATGATCTGAATAGACAGATTGCACCAGTATGCACCTAGTGAAATTGAAGCAGTAAAAAAACTCCCAAGAAACAAAAGCTGCAGACCAGATGGCTTCACAGGTGAATTTTATGAAATATTCTGAGAACTAACACCTTTCCTCAAACTGTTTCATGAAATTCCAGAGGAGAAAAAACATATAGATCAATGGAACAGGATAAAGAGCCCAGAAATAACCCACCCCTTTAGAATTAATTAATATCTGACAGAGGAAGGAAATACACACAATGGCCTGCAGATAGTTTATTCAATAAAGGGTGCTGGAAAACTGGTCAGATACATGCAGAAAAATGAAACTAGACCAAATTCGTATACCACACACACGAGTAAATTCAAAATGGATTAAAGACTTAATGTTAGACCTGAAACCAAAAAAAAAAAAAAACCCAGAAGAAAACACAGCAGCAAAATCTTGGACATTGCTCTTAGCAATTTTTTACTGGATATATCTCCCAAAGCAAGGGGAACAAAAGAAAAAATAAGCAAATGAGACTTCATCAAACTAAAAAGTTTTTGCACAGCAAAGGAAATCATCAACAGATTAAAAAGACAACCCACAGAATGGGAGAACATATTTGCCGATACATCTGATGAGGAGTTAATATTCAAAATTTATGAAGCACTTAGGAAACTCAACACCAAAAACCCAATCAACCCGATTAAAAAATGGGCAAAGGACCTGAAGAGGAACTTCTCCAAAAAGGACATACAGATGGCCAATAGACATATGAAAAGGTGCTCAATGTCACTAATCATCAGAGAAATGCAAATAAAAACTACGAGATACTATCTCACACCTGTCAGAATGGCTATCACCAACACATCAAGAAACAAGTGCTGTTGAGTTTGTGGAGAAAAGGGAATCCTTTTCCACTGTTTGTGGGAATGCAGACTGGTTCAGCCACTGCAGAAAGCAGTATGGCGATACCTCAAAAAATTAAAAATGGATCTGCCTTTGCCTCAGCAATCCCATGCCTGGGAATATATCCAAAGGAACCCAAAACACTAATTTGAAAGAACATAAGCACCCCTATGTTCATTGCAGTGTTATTTACAATCAGCAAATGTTGAAGCCATCCAAGTGTCCATCAATAGATGAGTGGATAAAAGAACTATGGAACATGTACACAATGCAATACTATTTGGCCATAAAAAGAAGAAAGTATTACCCTTTGTAACAGTATGAATGGAACTGAAGAACATTATGCTAAGTGACATAAGACAGTCAGAGAAAGAGAAATGCTGTATGGTTTCACTTATATGTGGAATTTAATGAATGAACTAAACAAACGTAACAAAGACAGACTCATAGATTGAGAGCAGGTGACAGCTAATGCTGGGTAGTTAGGGGGTGAGGACATTAAACAAAAAGAAAGAAAGACCCATGGACATGGACAACACAATGTGGTGATTGCTGGGAGGAGGGGTGTTTAAGGGGACTGATTGATAATTAGAAAAATATAATAAGTATTAAATAAATAAACATAGCCTTAAAAATTCCAAATTACCTAGCCTTTGTCAGATTTTTGCATATATGAAAACTGTTTCATTTATGGTTGTTTTCTCTTTAAAAAAATCCTCTGGCTATTTATTTATGTGACAGTAATTACAAAAATAATATATAAAGCTAAATTAACAAATTGTCTTAAGGGAAAATTCTTATATGAGGATGGAATGAAGAGGCATTTGATTTGATGGTCTTAACCAAAGAAATGTAAAACTTTGGTGCATAAAAATAATAAATTACTATTTAAAAAATAAATAAATAAATAAAAACCTCTCCGCATGTTTTTTTCCTTCTTTATGAGTAATATTCGCTCACATTATCCACTACTACTCCTTTTGTCTGAGAGTACCACCAGTTTTATATAGGGCAGAGATCTGATCTTGTTCTCAGCAATTCATTCACAATATAATATACAAGGTGAGGCAAAAGTAGATTTATAGTTGTAGAATATATATGGCACACTTTATCCATGTATTATTATATATTAATAATAAATATTTATTAAATAAGTATTATTTTCTACAGGTACAACTTTAAACCTACTTTTGTCCCACCCTGTATTACATGGGCTCAAATTACTCTGAGTTAGTCAATGTTTAAAATATTAACACCACTGGCTTGGACCCTTTATCATTTACCCAACCCCTTAATTTAAATTTTAATCTCCTTGATCTGATCTTTTATTTTAGCTCTTTGTCTTAATCTAATCACACCTTTTTCTAATTCCGTGTCTACCTTCCTAAATTGAATTTACTTTCCTTTCCCCCAAAACATGTAGAGGGCCCAATTTGATTTTCTATTGGGGAAATACTAGTTAATACATATACATTTCAGGTGTACAATATTATCAGTCCATATGTTCTCTGTATACTCTGTTACACGCCCAACACCAAAAGTCTAGTTTCCCTCTATTACCATATATTTGACCTTCTTTACCCAATTGCTATTTTCTTTCAACAAAAACTTTTCCATGACTGTTTACAATGACCAAAGATTAATGAAATTTTCTTTTACTTAAAATAGAAGTATGAGAACTACTTATTGCCAACTTTATGATCCCAAAATAAAACACTTCCCTCAAATTATAGTGATAACAGAGACATGTTGGTCATGTAACAAAAGTAGAGGTGTGTTCTTCGGCAATGTTGAAATTATGTGAAATGAGCTGTGAAGATTAGAGATTTACCATCTTCTTCATCCTTTCTAATTGCATCCTGTCTCCTCATGTCCCAGACCTGGTGACAGAACCCCTTTGAAAATCCATGTGCCTGCTTATCTAATGCACGCTCAACTGGAGTTCTCTCAAAATAAGAAAAGGGATCACATTACTCATCACCAAAAGCAGTAAACTCTGAGTTAAGTGGGATGTTATTAATAACTATTTCAAGATAAAGAATGTAAAAGGTACTTTCCTAGAACAAAGAAAATATACTCCACCTAAAAATAAATAACATGTCAAAAGTTCAGGAGGGTAAAATAACATGTAGATTAGTTAACATTTTTTCTTTCATCCTTTCTCCTCACTTATTCTCCTTCTTCTCCCTAAACAATATTTTAAAAATTAAGATATTAACACATACTAATTTACCCATCTCCTTGTAGGATATCTTTTTTCAAAATATTTAGTTTATGTTTTATTTTCTCCCAAATAGCTGCCCATATTCCTATTTTGGGTGAACACAGACTAAAAAGATTTTCTGTAGCTGGGCTTCTGTTTCAAACAGAAGAGGGGTTATGACCCTTGTAATTTTCTCCCCTGGTCCAGAGATTATTATTAGTCACATCACCCAACAATAATTTAGTTTTCTCACTTGAGGCAAATTCACTAGGCAGTTCTCACTTTTTTTAATTAAAAATATTAGACATCAAACTGCAAAATATATCTTAATTTTGTAATTTGTGTAATGTAACTCTTTTGGAAGAAGGCATCCATATCTTAGTGATTTATTCAATAAATACATATAACTACAAAAATATTAATTGCATGGGGAGAGGCAGCATCTCTTTGTTGAAATGTAAAAGTGATTTTGACAAAGGGATCCCTATAAAGCTATTGTATTCTGTAATTTTAGACTAAAATCAAAGAAAGGGGGGCAGAGAAAATATTTCTGAAAGGGTGTTTTGACTCAGAATAAAAACAACGGAAGAAGTATTAGATTGGAAGTCTAGACATTAGTACTATGTTCCTGGTTTGCCCTATGAATATGGACAATTAACTTCTTTGGGTCTCAGTTATATAAAAGAGGTTACATATTATTATGTCATTGGTAAAATTCTCTAAAATTTTCTTCAGTAGTATTAGTTAATAAGTCTGTAAACTCTGGTGTGTTTTGACAATTAGAATTTCACTTGCGTCTGGCTTCATCTCTTGATGTAACTCTCAAAAGCCAATTTACATTAGGAGGCAGTGGTATCTGGTAGGAAAGAATGGGGCTTGCTCTCCATGTGATCCTGATTAAGATTAAGATGTTAATTTGTAAACTTTAGTTTCCTTAACTGCAAAATATACATAATGGTACTATTTTGCCATTGTTGTGAAGATCACATCAAATAGTGTATGTGCTTAGTGGACTAATTAGCAAACAGTGTACTGCTAGTATTACTGTTATCATCATTTTTGTTTTCATTTATCTACAAGTGATGGCGTGTTAATATAGCATTAAGATAATCCAGGACTCATAGGTTCCCATTATATTGATTCTAAAATGGAATGCTTCTCTTCACAAAAATGGGCCCCTTACTGACCACCAGACATGCCGTGCTTGTTCCCATGGCTCTGAGTCTGCCTAGGCCAGAACTACTCTCCTTGAGTCTTGATTTTCTGCCTATGCAAGTGTGACCCATCCTCTGAAGCTCAGCTCAAATCCCACCTACTAGGTCAGCCCACACTGGTTGTTTCCTATCACTTGCAATACAAAATAATATCACACCTAATGAAGGGACACCTTGTATTGTTATTAGTAAACACAAGGCAAAGAGCTGTGGCGTTCACATACCTAGTTCCTAGAAGAGTTTTTTGTAACTAGGAAATGAGCTAAGTGATTTTGGAATATTCTTTAACTTCTCTGATTGTGTTTCCTGATATTAAAATGGAAACCATACTATATACCTGCAAGGGTTGTTCTGAATACTAAATGAAATAAACATGTCAAGTACCCGATATAGGTTACAAGCTTAGTAAATGCTTATTTCTTCCTATTGCCTACTGCAGTAATCCATAAGAAATGTTGAGCTGAATATATAAAAATGTCTTATCCTGCCAAGAGAGAATGTGTCGTTTAAAACAGTGATGATTCTTTTTAGTTTCTTATTACTAATTATAAATTCTGAATACATCATAAAGATTAAGTACACGATTATAATAAAATATTGGTCAGTTAGAGTCTTCCTTTGAATATAGAAAAAACAAAATAGAGCAAATCCACCTGTGGTTAACTATACTCACTTCCCTAATTATATTTAAAAAGATGTGAGAAGCTTGATAAAAACAACATAAGTAGGTGTTGTGAAGACAAAAAAGATAATAATAAAATAATAAACTTAATCAAAATGAGTACCACAAAATTCTATATAATTATTAAAGGCATATTGAAAATTTGACTCTGAGCCTCCCCATAAAATGTGTAAACTCTTTTACTTATATTTCTGCTGACAGGTTTTCTATTGGTTCTGGAAGACTTCCTTGGGGTACCAGGGAAAAATATCTTGGCACTTCAAAATCAATGATTTTTGCCCAGGCCATCCTACACGTAATGAACAGCATCTATCAAGTCCTTCTGGAGTTTATCTGCTCCACTCTACAAGATTAGATCAGTCAGCAGCATTCAAGTGTGCAAAGCCTCAATGAAAGTGGCTCTAGGGATTTACATCACATTTCTGAAATAGCATTACTGAACCCTTATGGAAAAAGAGTCAAAAAGCTAAACTTGTGTGAAGATAGGCAGTTTTAGAAAGAGTCAACTTAATTTTATGCCAGGAGATAGTAGAGAAAAATCAGCTATGCCCAATCCTAAGTGGTCTTATTGGCTATTTTTGAAACAAGTACTGATATAATGTCTATAGGATATATTGTTATCTCCTCTATGACTACTTTTTCATACTTTTTTCTCCCATGATGGAAATCTTTCCTTGGAGGCCTATAAACATATTTTATTTTTCTCATGCATTCTTTATTCCTAAAAGTGTTATTTTGTACATGTATTAACATACCTCTTTATTTTACATGTGGCATGGCAGGATGCTAAGACATTTAAAGTACAATCTTGGTTAATTAGACTCTAGCTTATCTTAATTATTACTTTAATAATTTATTTTTAATAGAATGAGCAAGGTCTCAAAATGCAAAGCAATTTGGGGTGTGAATTTTAAAAAGCAACTTTTATAACATGTCTTGAGATAAGTATAGTTTATTTTGCTAATTTAAAACTGTATAGTCCTTTAATAGTTTAATTATTGGTATCAGCAAAAGATGACTCCTTGGTCATATTTTCCTTAGCTGTCAAAGAAAGATTAAATTACTTTTTGTGTCTTTACAGAAGCAAGAAAGTGGACCAACTCAGTATTTTCCATGTGTGACTGAAAAAAAAAATTGTTTTGTGGTCAAGCATGTTTGGGACACACGGGTTAAAACAAGATAGACATTTATTTTATCTTAAGGAATTCTCAAAGCTTAAATTCCATGGTTAATCAGGGACTTCTAACCAAAACCACACATTTCTTGAATGTGCTGATTAAGTTTTCTTGAGTAGCTTTCCCCGATAGTAGAAATTTGTTGACTCTAACTTGCCCAAATGACTTCTGAATGTTTGTAATGCTTTCCCAGTATGGTGGGCATTCAGAAGACTTTGCCATATTTTTATAGGAAGGTCTTTGCTTGAGAGACACTGTTGTTTTTACTTTAACAACCAGAATTGTGTGGATAGTTCTTGGAAATAAGCTTGACCAGATAGGCACAGAGATCTTATATGTGGGACAGGAAGACTTAAAGAAGATAAAGTAAAAAACCAAAATAAATAAAGAGGATACAGTCAAATTTACCACAGGGTCAGAATCAGAGGATAGTGATGACGTGAGGTGATTGAGTCTGGAATCATTCACTCATTTCTTCCAATCCAGTGCTATTTTAGCCCATTTGAGCTGCTTTAACAAATACCACTGACAGATTGTTTATAAACATCAGAAATCTATTTCTCATAGTTCTGGAGGCTGAAGTTGAAGATCAGGGTGTTAATATGGTTGAGGGAGGGCCCTGGTGACAGATTTCTTGCTGTATCAGGTGGTAGAAGGGAGGAACTAGGATCTCTCTGGAGTCTCCTTTATAAGGAAGAGTCCCATTCATGAGGGTTTTTCACCCACAACCTAATCCACTTTCTGAAGCCCTCACATCCTAATACCATCACTGTGGGCATTAGGTTTTCACCATATGAATTTTGAGGGTATAAAACAATTCAGACCATGGCAGTGGCTAAAAGGAAACACTACCATATGAGTAAAATCTAAAGTAACTTTTTTTTTGAACTTTTCTCTAACCCAGAAGATTTAAATTTTGGCTGTGTAACAAGGATGATTAATGAGCATTGTGTTCACTGGGGATTTTGGGTCCACATAGTGGACAATGGAGAGACGCAGAAACCCAAATGGTGATTCAAAAAGGTTTACATATGCCCTGCAGAAATGGTAAGTGTACAGCTTCAGGATAAAATTTCAAAACACCAATGAATTTCCCTTATATTTTCTTTGTAGTTGGGTCTTTGACCCAGATGCTAATTACAAATAGAATCAAAAGTAAAATTGTGCAGAGACTTGAAGCTCATTATTCTAAGTGGCTTTATTGTTCTTTTTTCTTCCTCCTACTCCTTATATCTGCAGAACAAAAAGAAGGGAGGTAAGAAGTGTGGGAGTTTTTATTCATTTGCTTACAGCTGGATATAGAAGTCCTTAGTGGATAGAGAACTCAAGTCAACATGGGAGTGGCAGAAAAGTAATCACTGGGTCATTCATGTATTCATTCATTCAACAGATACATTGGTAACTACTCTTAGCTGTGCATTATTCTAGGCTGTGGGAAAATTTTAACAAAGCACAAAGACTTTAATATAACAGATTTTCTATGAGTGTTTAGGCAGACTAACAACAATCGATGTAATAAAATATACAAAATGATGCATAAAATGTTAATCAATGGATTTTGAAGAGGAAATCTATATCATGATAACAGAGTAGAATACAAAGTGATATTTATTTATTTATTATAATTTAAGGAAAACCCCTATTGTATTAAGTAAGAAAGTAAGCCTCCAGGTATCTTTAATAGCAAATAAGGAGTTTTGAGGCTTGTTCTCTGGGACTGCAAGGAATTCTGTATTTTTGAACCAGTATTAGCAATGAAAAGCAAATGAGAGCTGAGATTAGACTGAAAATCAGGGACATCTCATGTAGGGTCATTCAGGCAATGGTAAAACTTTGGTTTTGACTTCAGATGAGATAGGAAACCACTGAAGATTTTATGCTGATGAGTAGCACTTGCCTAATGTTGCTGTTAGTTCCAGGTCCAGGGTTCACTTTTTCTTTTCTTTATTTTTTTAAACAAAGAGTAGTTAGGTTGAGCTAGAATTACTTCATTACAAGTCAAAATTCTTGAGGAAGAATTCTGATTTTCATTCTCTTATCTTTTGCCTCACAATTAAAAGATGACCAACACAGCACCAAGTGTCACATACTTACGTGTCAAAGTCCAAAGGCAGGAAGGAAGGAAGACTTCTTCCAATATTTTTTTTTCTTTTGATTGGGAAATAAAATCTTTCCCAGAGCACTTCCATGCACATATTGTCAGGTCACATTGGTAAAAATTCAGCCCTATGCTACTCCAAACCCATACACAGCAAAAGGGAGCAGCACTCGCTTGAGTGACACATTACATAGGTTCTACTCTTGAAGCTGAGTCTACCTTTTTGAACACAATGCCTCCTCAGGGATTGTTGACTAGACAACCCTCAGTGTCTGCCACATATCTAAAGAGAGATCAGTGTCTACCGAACAGATGGAGGAAAGAGAAAAATGATATAGATCCTCAGTACAGTCCATAAAAGAAGGCTACAAACAAATGTTAGCTATTACTAAAGTCCTTTCTCTCCTCATGTTCCCCACATCCTGATTCTGTGGCTTCTTTGTGGTCTTTTATGGTTATTAAGCATTTCAGAAATCTGCTATTCCCAAAATTTTTGGTCTTTCCCAAGTTATTTCCCAACTCATTTGGTTTGCAGGGCTTATTAAATATGAAAGTTTAAAATGTTTGTTTACTTAACTTTAGGCATTTTGTCATTGGGTTGTCCCTTTGCTAATTCTAGATTGATCTCAAAGATAATAATTACTCTAGAATGATAGGCATGCCCAGTATTGTCTCAGGAAAACTGGGACTATCCCAGTGAAAATTAGGTATATATTCATCCACTAATGGGAAATACACTTGTTTTCCTTATTAATGTGGAAACCCACAAATTAGGCATTGAACTTGCAAAGCCTTTTTTAAGGTAGGGAAAGTGGAGCCTGCTTGGATATGGTCTGCTTTAAATTTTAGTTCTCTCCCAGTCTGCTCCCTACAGACACAAACATATGATATGACATTTGTTTTGTTGCACATATTTCCTGTGTGGGATTGCTAATTATACCTGAGGGAACAACAGACCTCCCTGTGAGTAGAAACATGATGTGGTGAGAGTGATAAACTATTGAGCTAGACCTATACATAGGGAAGAAAGATGGAAGAAATCAAGGACTGTAAACAATTCTAAAAATTGTCTTAGAATATACACTGACACTTCAAGACAGATCTCTTAACTCTAATTTTCTTGACATTTACGTGCAATACTCCCTTCCTCTGAAATCTCTGCATTTTGCTCATGATGGAAGATATACAACTATTTCTACTATATGCTCGCTCACCATGAGCACTGCCCTACTACATGCAGCTGGCATTCTTCTCTGCCCAGAGCACTGCTCTGAAATCAGCAGCCGGATGCACAAAAATTCTTCAGCATCTAAATGTGTGAGATGGACATTGAAGATATGATGCTGAGGAAGATAAACATGTTTCTTACCCTCATGTACCTTTATTTCTAAACAGAGGAATCATGGCTTTAGATATGATACTGTGAAGGAGAAGTTCAGAATTCTATGGCTGCTTGTAATTAGCTGACTCCACTTAGCCAGGGCACCAGATAAACTAGTTTATGTACTAATGATTATAGCACAACAATAAAAATAACGATCATTTATTGAGAGGCTACAGTATGTGAAACATCACAGTATATATAAGAATCTTGAATCGTTACCAAATTCAGAGGTATGAGTAGTCTTATCACCATCTTACACAGAAAAAATCTGTGGCTCTGAAAGATAATATGATTCCACAATATTATATGACTGGTAGTAGCAGAGCTGGGATTAAACCTTGTATCTACATGGATTCATAGCCCTCATGTTTTCCATTGTGCTGTATACTTAGTTTTCCTGAACATCAGTCTCTTCATGTGTGAAATGAAGAGACTGAAGTGTGAAGATCTAACCCATTGGTTTGCAGTAAAGATTGCATGCTATGATGGATATATGAAATAAGCTTGGTACAGTGATCAGGTTAGACCTCTAAAACCTCTTTGATGTCTACATCCAGGAAACAAAGTATTCTAGGGGCATTTTCCTTCATACTTTTCATGACTTTGTCAACTTTCAAATTGTAGCACTTATCACATTTCTACAACCTACCTCTTTCCTTCACCACCCACGCTTCTTGTCCTAATTCCTAATAAATAAGGAGGAGGAGGAGGAGAAGAAGAAGAAGAGGAAGAAGAAGAAAGGGGAGGAGAAGAATAGAATAGTACCATAGATGACATCAATTAAGCACTTACTATGTTCTATATATTTTATAAGTATCTAGTTTAATCTAAGGAACCTATGTGAAAGACACTTTTTCATATTTACAGAAGAAAAAACTAAGACATGGGAAGCTTAACGAGTTGCCCATGGTTCCAGCACAGGTAGGTATATGTCGGAGCTGGATTGCATCCCCATATTCCTTATAACCGTGCTCATCACATCTGCTGTTATTAGACCAAAGGTAATTCAAAGAACATCCCATGAATTTAAAATGTACTTACATTCAGGTGCTTCTCAATCTCATACAATTAACGCAGATTGGGCAGTAGAAGGTTGGAATAAAAACTATTCTCTCCACTAATCTTGCTTACCTAAATAAGCTCAGGTTTACAGTCATAGAAGCCATTTTAAATGGAAATAGATGCTTTGGTAAATTTAAAGTTGCATAGGAAGGTCAACAAGAAGAGTCTCTCAGAGCAGAGGCAACAATTTCTGCCAAAAAAAACCATAAAAGATAATTTTGTGTGTGAAAATGGTAAAAATACAGGGTGGACAAAAGTAGGCTTACAGTCATGATTATGTGAAACATAAAGTTTCTTTCTGTAATATTATTTATTAATTATTGTATTTTCCACATGAACAACTATAAACCTGCTTTTATGCCACCCTGTGTAAAGGAAACAAAAGGGGCCACAGTTATGGTGGAAAATTTAGTGATTTGACAGAGGTTGGAGGGACTGTATAGGGAAGAGAGAGGCTGAGATGGTCAATGAACATCACGTTCCAAAACCATGAAATCAGTCAGGCTGCAGAAGAACTGGCTAGGGGCTGAGCATGCAGGAAAACAAAATTGTTTTTACAGTAATTTTTTTGAATATAAAACTAGAAGTACCCCACATTCAGAAAGCCACATTCTGAGTGTTTTGAGGTGGTGGGGAATGTCCTCTGATCAGAACTTAAGCAAGTGCCTAGAGAAATCAGGGGAGAAGGAAAAATATTTTATCTATAATTACTGAGTAATTAAGAAGAGACAAAGAAAAGAACAAAATATTTGTAAATTTTTATTACAATAATTTATTCTATATCAGGTCAATAGACATAATATGTAACAACAATATATAATTTTCTCCAGAATTTGTCATATTTTAATAAGGTCAATGTGTCTCCCTCATGGCTTCAAGCTTGCTGTGAGCCCCTCCCTGGGTTCCAGAAACTTCTGGATAATTTTCTGTCTTCTTTATGTCTCTAACTTGGTGTGATGGTGGCTTCCTGCTACTGCTAAATCGACAGTTACCTCACTGGCCCCCTGTCCTATTCTCACTGCCTCCAGTCATCTGTGTAATTGAATCCCTACATTTAATTTCCTCTGTTGCAACTTCAGTGTCCTTAAAATGTTTCTCTGTTAGTAAGGGGATAGATGCATTTGTTTTCAATGGCTGCTGTGACAAATTGCCACAAACTGGGTGGCTTAAAACAACAGATATTTATTTTCTGACAGTCAGGACATAATAAGTCTGAAAACAAGATGCCAGTACAGTTGGTTCCTTCTGGAGACTCCGAGGGAGAATCCGTTTCATGCTTCTCTTTTAGCTTCTGGTGGTTGCCCACAATTCTTGGCATTCCTTAGCATGTAGATACATCATTCTTATCTATCTCTATCTTGACATGGCTTTTTCTTCTGTGTTTTTCTCTCTCAACTCTTCTTCTTTCTCTTATGGGGAGGATATTCAGTCATTGGATTAAGGGCCTACCCTTAATCCAGGATGACTCCATCTTGAGATTCTTCTTTATATGTGCAAAGACCCTACTTCTTAATAAGGTCACATTTCCAGGTAATGGGAGTTAGGAGTTGACCATATCATTTTGGGGTCACTGTTCATCTCACTATGGGGTTTCCTCTCTTTTTCTGCTTGAACTATAAGAGACGCAGAATGGCCCATGCTCTCATATTCCAAAGTGGCATTGTCCAAGAGAAGTTTCTATGATGATGGAAATATTTTATGCCTGCACTGTCCTCTTCGCTAGTCATCTGCCATATGCGGCTACTAAGTACTTGATATATGGCTACTGTAACTAAGGAAATGAATTTTTAAATTTATTTTATCTTAATTAATTGACATATAAACAGTGACATGTGTCTGAAAGCCATTGCATTAGGCAGAGCAGTTTCATAGGGAACATGGCACACACTAATCATATTAATTCAATGTAATGAGCATTGTAAGAGCTGGCACTGAAAGTGTCGTCAGTGATAAAGTCACAAAAGCAATGACACAGGAGTGGGACTTCACCAGGCTATAAAGGGGCTTTTAGTTATCATGCACTATGCATGAAGACACAGAGGAGAGGAGGAAATTTTACACAGTGTCTAGAGGAAGGGCCCCTAGAAGAAGTGAAGATGCAAAAGCAGATTTTGGATAACTCTATTACCAAACTAGAGAATCCGAACTTTGTCCATGGCTATAAAACACGGGAGTGAAATGTTCATTTTTATTTTTATTTATTTTCCCTAGCTTTATTGAGGTATAGTTCACCAACAAAATGTGTGCATAGTTACGATGTACAACACGACTTAATACATGTATACTTTGTGAAATGATTACCACCATCAATCTAATTAACATCCACCACTCCACGTAGTTACCATTATGTGTATGTATGTGTGTGTGAGAGAGAGAGAGAATGAGGGAGAGGGAGAGAGGAAGAGAGAGGACACAAGATCTACTTTTTAAGCAAATTTCAAATATATAATACAGTACAATTAGCTATTTCATTTTAGAATGTCTCATCATGGGGTTTCCAAAGCAAAATAAAAAGGCAAAAATAAGAAAGTGCAGCAGTGGTTTTCCATTTCCTTCTACTGTGCAGCGTGTGGGTCCAATCTGCATGTGCTCGGGTCTATGTTGTCACATCACCAAACACCCACAAAATGTAAGCACCCCTGCAGGTCTAGTCCCACACTAGAAGGACAGGCAGCGGTTGATGTGAAAGGCTGAAAGAAAGTATAATACTGTACAACACATACAATCAGAACATGGAGTATAAAAGGCCTGAAGCAGGTTAATTGGCACTGTAAAGCAAGAAATGGAACGTCTAAGCATTGCGACCTTTGGTGTCAGCAAACTGAAACTGGAATGGGACATTTCCAGTCAGGCAACCACAGAACATTCTCCTCTGGAAATGATACATTCTGAAGAAATGGAGTGACTTTTACTGAGGCAAGATATAGTACAGACAGGTAGAGTGTACACCACAAGGTCTGACCAAATAATGTCACTCATACCACTAGGAAATTTTATGAACATGACCGTCACGCAAGTCTGCGGTCCAACTAGAGAAGCTGAAGAAGGTGAAAGTGAAAGCGTTCGTGTAAGCATCGAAGAAGAATTTGATTATATGACAAAATAAGGCCCGCTGATAATTATAGGTGGATGGAACATAAAATAGGAAATACAACAAAATCAAAATTATCAGAAAATTTGGCCTGAGGTCAGAAATAAAGCAGGAGATGGGTCCATAGATCTCAGTGAGGTGAACAATGTGTCCATGGCAAACCCATGCTTCAGACAAGCATGCAGACAACTGTGCACATGAGCATCACCGGATGACAGACACAGAAACTTAATGCACTATGTAATTGGAAGCAGGAGATGGAGAAGGTGTATTCTTTCTGCCAAAACAAACCAAAAGCAGATTGGGGTACTCACCACAAGCTGTTAATATGAAACATTAGATGAAAGATGAAAAAGAGCACCAACAATATTGTATTGCCAAAATATAACTTACATAACATCTTATATGGATTTAAAGTGCACATAAAAGCAGACTTGCAATGTTAAAATTAATTGACTAAGAAATTAGTGAACTAAAAGTTGAAATATTATTGGGAAAGATTGTGAAAAAGCAATGCCAAAAGTAAAAATGGAAAGAGAAATCTAGGTGTGTGACAAAAGAAACACTAAAAAGTTTTACAGACAGGTGAGAAGCAAAAGTAAAAGGTGACCAAAAGCGGGATCATCTCCTGAAAATAGTTTTTCAATGACCATCAGGTAGAGAGAAAGAGAACTATTATAATAGCCAATGCAAGAAGATAAAAGAGAACAACAATAAAGGAAAAACAAGAGATTTCTACCAAAAGATTCAAGAAATAAAAGGATAATTCAAGTCTATACAAGGAATGCTGAATGACTAGTAAGTAGGTATGTTATTCGACCTGAAGAAAATAAAGGGAAAGTGGAAACAGTATACTGAAATCTACACAGAGAAACAAAAGGATGATAGATACCTTTGAAAAAGATTTCTATGAGGAAGAGCCTGTAATTCTAGAAAGCAAATTAAAAGCTCCCTTGAATGTATTGGGAAGAAATAAATCAGCAGGGGAAATGGGATACTGATAGAATTATTTCAAGCCACAGGGATTGAATTTATGAAAATGCTAACCAGAATATGTCAACAAATATGTGGAGAAATAGACTCTAGACTGTGAACATCTAGTATGCATCCCAATCATCAAGAAAGGAGATGCCAAGAAATGCAGTGATTATAGAAACATTGGTCTAATTTTGCATGCAAATGAAGTGATGATCAAGGTGTTGCGACAAAGGCTTCTACTTTCTATGGAGCAAGAAATGCTGGATTTTCAAGCTGAATCCAGGAAAAAAAGGCACTTGAGGTAAAATTGTAAACATTCATTGGGGACTGAAGTGGTCCAAAGAATTTCAGAAGTTTACCCTATGTTTTATGCACTACAGTAAAGCCTTTGACTGCATAGGTCATGAAAAGCTTTGGATTGCTTTGAAAGAAATGGGTATCACTCATCACCTGTTCGTCTCATGTGTAACCTGTATTTTGCACAGGAAGCCACTGTCAGGACTGAATAGGGAGAGACAGAATGGTTTCTATAGGTAAATGCATCAGGCAAGGGTAAATTTTTTTCTCCCTATTTGTTTTATCTGTAGGCAGAACACATCATACAAAAAACTGGGCTAGATTCAGAGGAAGGAAGAGCAAAAATTTGTAGAAGCAATATCAATAACTTAAGATATGCAGATGACACCAAGTTACTGGCAGAAAGTAGCAATGATTTGAAAAGAATTCTGATGAAAGTGAAAGAAAGTGCCCAAGTAAGACTGCATTCAAACAGCCAGAAGACAAAAATTATAACTACAGAATAAATATATGACTTTGGCATGGACAATAAAGACATTGACATTGTAAAGATTTTGCCTACTTTGGTTCAGTTGTCAATTTTAATGGAGACAGCAGCCAAGAAATCAAGAGCAGTCTGAGAAATGGAAGGATTGGGAAAGATCATCAAGAGCAAAGATGTGTCATTAGAGACCAAAGATAAGGTCATCCACAACCTCATATTCCCAACTAGTATAGATGATGCAAAAGCTGGACTGTGAAGAAGGCTGATAGGAAAATGAATTGAAATAGTGATGTTAGAAGATAGCTGCATGAGTACTCCATTAGAAAGATAAACAAGTGAGTGCTAGAACACATTGAGCCTAGAATATTGTTAAAGGCAAAAATGATAAAACTAAAGCTGTCCTACTTGGGCCACAGATGAGAAAGCAGGGTTCTTTGGAAAAGACAACAATTCTGGGAAAAATAGAAGGCAGAAGGAAAAAAGGGAGACCAAATATGAGACAGACTGACTCCATAAGAGGGCGATAGGCAGGAGTCTACAGGAGCTGAGCAGAGCTGTTGAGGACAGGACATTGTGCCCATCACTCATTCACAGGGTTGCTGGGAGTTGGAGCTGACTCAACACATACAACACACACACAGTATTGACTATAGTCACCGTGTCGTATATTAGATCTCCAGAATTTATTCACTCTGTATGGCTGAAACTTTGTACCCTGTGGGCAACAGCTCTCCATTTCCTTTACTCCCAGCCCCTGGCAACTACCATTTTACTTTCTGCTTTTATAAGTATTATTCTTTTAGATCCCACATATGTTATCATACCTTTAAAAAGGTAGCCTTACCTGGAAGCAGAATGGAGGGTGAACTGGAGCAGAGAGAGTCTAGAAAAAACTTTCCTGTTCTCCTTCTCCTCTAAGAATCTATAAGGTATGTGCCAACCACTATAATTACCCAGGTTTGAGAGAAAAGGAAACTTCGCTGAGTTTACATGAATTGTGTACATGTTTCTATTCTTATGTGCAAGCTGGTTAGTCAAGGCATTGCGTTCTGTAGAATTTTAAAGCCTTAAAAAATCTAAAGTATTATGTACAATATGTAAAAAATAAAAATGGAAAATCCCCTGATGTTGCTCACTTTCTTCCTAGAATCACTTTGAGAGTTGGCAAAGCTGTCCACCTTCAGTTGTAGCTTTTCGCATTTGGTTACAGCAGTAATTCCTCTTGTAATTCTTGGCTAATGCATTACCATTCATGGTAATTTCTGCATTAGACAGGCTCTACCGTGTGTACTGGTGGTTTCTACTCTGTAATTGTAGAGATCCTCATTAATCTAAAAGAATATTATGACATTGCAAGCTTACAGGAGAGACAATTCATGACTGACACAAAAAAGGCTTAAATTATGCTGCTTTTGATGATGAGAGATGCAGAGCTGCATTTTTTTTAACTTTGGCAAAATTAGGATTTAGCAGCTGTAAGAAAATTTCTTGTATAATAAAAGTGGATGGCATTCAGACACAACCAATTCCAGACCTGTCTTGAGGAAAGCTTTAATTTTAAGAAGAGATTAAAATTCCAGAGCTGTTTTCTTGTGGCATTTTTATTGATAAACCTGCATTTAAAGCAGAGTTTTTACAAATGCATGAGATGCACATAGCCAGAATGTACCACATTAGAAGCTGCTGCCTGGAGTCTGAAAGCTCATGGAATTTTACAGGCTGCTCTGGATAGTATCCAAGATGTGTTTGGACATGTGTTAATTTTTTTACACTCATCTCTACTTGAGGAGAAAGAATTGACTTTAGAGGTATAGGTTTTCCTTTGTAAGTAAAGACAAGACTGTTTGCTTTTTTTAACTGTAAAAAAGGAAAAGAAAGGTGCAGTTTTAAATTTAAACAAAATAAATATAAAAAGGACTTACCCCTAGTATCTTCCCTCTGTATATAAGCTCCCATCCATATAGTTCCCATAGATGACTTGCTATGTGTACAGTCTTAAACATTTAGACTTGTTTTATTTTTACCCATGAGGACATTGAAACCCAGAAAGGTAGTGACTCTTCATGATCATTGATTCTTCGTGGTAATTTAGGGAAAAAATTAGCCTTGATTTCTCTTTTTCAGGTCAGTACACTATGGCAACACTGTGCCAAAATAAATTAGTCAATAATTAGTCAATATCTACAGTGCCTATTATTGTATTGGACATCAGAAATGGATTTGACACTAAGGACTTTGTAATTCTTTTGGGAAACTAAACTAGCACACATGAAATTTTGTTCAACATCCTTAGTCACTAGAGAAATGAAAATGAAAACCATAATGAGTTATCACCTTGTACCTGTTAGAATGGCTATCAACAAGAAGACCAGAGAAAACATGTGTTGACAGGGACATGGGGAAAGAAGACTTATGCACTGTTGATGGAAATGTAAATCAGTTCACCCACTATGCCAAATAAGGTGGATATTTATCAAAAAATTAAAAATAGAGCTAACATATGACCTAACAATTCCAATTCTGAGTATATGAGGTCTGTTCAGAAGGTACCCAGCCATGTAAAGTGAAAAATAGAGATACTTATTGAAGAAGATATGAGAAACATTTTACATAGGACAGTGACGCCTCAGTCCCCTTCAAAGTAGGCACCTTGGGACCTCACACAGTTCTCCTATTTACCATTACAGGCCCCATCATATTTTTCTGAATCTCATCCAATCTAAAATATCTTCCCTTTCAAACACCTTTGAAAATAAATTTTAGTTTTGGAAAAAGCCAGATGTCACAGGGTGCCAGATCTGGGCTATAGGGGGACTGAGGCATCTGGGTAATGTGATGTTTCCCAAAAAACTCTGAATAAGACATGATGCATGAGCGGGTGTGTTGTCATGATAAAGTTACCAATCACCAGTTACTTGTAGATGTGACCTTCTGAATCATCTGAATAGTTTCCATGGAGGAATGTTCAAGCTTAACATGAAATCTGATGTAGAATCATTGCTCTACTAGCTCAGTTATTTTGAATGTGATGGCCACACGTTACGCATGTTCACTCAATGGTGCCTACTACCTCACTGACTAACACAGTGAAGTCATCAATGTTCAAGCATATGAATTCCCGTCTACTCTCCTTGGCTGCCAAACTGCATCAATGTGATGCAAACCATTTCTTTTACATTAACAATGGCTGGGCTTTTTCTGGACAGACCTCATATATGTACATGAAATGAAAATAGAATATTGAAGAGGTATCTGTACTCCCATATTTATTGCAATATTATTCATAACAGCTAAGATATGAAAACAACCTAAGCATCCATTAATACATGAGTTAACAAAAATATATGAAACACCAATTCAAAAAAACTTATGAACCCCTCTATTCATAGCAGTGCTAGTTAAAATTGGCAAGTCCTAGAAATAACCAAAGTGCCCATCAGTAGATGAGTGAATCAAAAAACTGTGGTACATTTACACAGTGGAATACTATGCAGCAGAAAGAAAGAGGAAATTCCTCTTTTGTGACAACATGTATGGAACTGGAGAATATTATGCTAAGTGAAATAAGACAGTTGGTAAAAGGCAAATACCATGTAATATTACTTATAAGAGCAATCTAATGAACAAAATAAACTAAAGAGCAAAGTAGAATCAGAGGCATGGAAATGTGGAACAAACTAACAGTGGCCAGAGGGGAGAGGGTAGGGGTCAATGGTGGAAAGAAGGGGAAGGGACTAGTCAAAGAACGTGTATGAATGACCCATGGACATGAACAACAGTGTGGAGATTGACTGTGGGAGTGGAGAATGGGCCGGGCAGAAGAAGGCAGAGTGGGGAAAATTGGGACAACTTTAATAAAGTAACAATAAAAAAGATGTGTGTGTATATCTACAATGGGTTATTATTCAGTCATAAGAAAGAAGGAAATCCTGTCATGTGACAACATGGATGGCCCTTGAAGGTTTTATGCTTAGTGGGGTAAGTCAAACATAAAAAGAAAAACACTGTGATATCACTTACATATGGAATCTAAAAATTCCACATGCCTAGAAACAGAGAGTACAGTGGTGGTTAGCAGGGACTGGTGAGGTGTGAATTAGAGAGATGTTCAAAGGTATGAACTTGAAAGTAGTAGGTAAGTAACTTCTGGGGATCTAATACACAGCATAGTGATTATGGTCCACAACACTGTCTTATAAACTTCAAAGTTGCTAAGAGACTAGATCTTACTCATTCTCTACACACACACACGCAATGATAATTAAGTGATGTGATCTTTGGTGGTGATTATATTGCAATACATAAATGTATTGATCAATATATCGTACGCCTTAAACTTACACAGTGTTATGTGTCAGTTATGCCTCCATTACAGAACGGTGGTAACCACAGCAATGCTTTACAGATATAATTCCATTTAATTATGAAAACAATTCTGGACTACACTCTACAGTTGAGGAATCAAATACAAACACATTAAATAATTGATGAAGGTCACAAAGCTGGTAAGTATAGTGTTTGGATTTAAATCTAAACCATCTGATTGCAGAGCCCAGACACTTAACCTGTGATCTCCTGACAGCTGATGTAATGTGGATCCTAGAGGGGAAGGTGTCAGTCTAAGCTGGGACGGTAGACGTAGCTGGCATTAGTGCACAGAACCTGAACAGAGTCTTGAAGGTGCAAAGGACTTGATAAGCAGCAGAAAGGAATCTATTCCATGTTGGGAGAAGGGAATGATGCCGTCCAAGGAACATAGTGGAGTGGGGGAAGGGATTGTATAGGCTGATCCTATGTAATAGGCTCCAGGCGAGGCAAATAAGTTAAGGCAAATAAGTTATTTCTGTACCTCAACTACAGAAATAATGCATTGATAACCATCAACAATGACCTATTGGACACACATATGCATTTCTGCTTAGGAATGTGATATTCTGCTAAGCTTTTCCCATTATTTATCAACTCCAGTGAAATTTGTTTCAAATTAAGGATTGCAGTGATTGTAGGTCAACTTTCTTCCTGCTTCTGAGAAAACATGTGGAAATGTGGGACAGTGTCTCTTATGGACGATATGACCTCACCATAAGGACACACTTATGCAAATAAAGTCCTTAGGAACTTGTTGAATTTCACATATGCAATTGATAGGGCTTTTCCAAGAACAGGTGCCCTTTTGCCACTCCAGAAATATTTTGTTATTAGAAAGAAGGTCAAAAATATACTCCCTCCCTAGTAAATCAGTTTTGTGTTGTAAGTCCTGAGGCCGGTGGGAACATATTACATTAGTTACCGTCAAACTCTGAGTATTTCAAAACAGAACTAAAGGTGAATACTCTACATACACTCTAGAGAAGCATGCTCAATGGGAAACTAATATCATAACCAATGCTATATACCTCCTTTCAGTGAAAAATATATTAGAGGGACTTCCCTCTCATTACAGGGACTTCCTTTCCAAAGGGATCAATGTTATTGAAACTTTGTATTTTTTGCTTCTTGTCAAGCTCCACACAACTTTTATCACTGTTGCAAAGAAGGGAGTATTTGTGTTTCATACCTTAACTTTTTATGACAATGACCCATTATCCCTTGTATTAAGTAAGCAACATATAAAAACATAAAGAAAGCCATGGATTTTCTGTTTTCTAGACATAGTCACTATCAACAGGATTCCAAAGACAGTTTTTCTATCTAAAGAGATAGGTATATAGTAATAACTTTATAAAAAAATTGATACTACATATACCTTTAAAAATAATAGGTGGTATATATCATTTTCACTAGCATTTAACAGAAGAAATATGTTATAATAAAAGGATGTAATCCTCAAATTTCATGTAAATCTTTTTTCCCTTTCTTTTTTTTCTGCAAGAGCTATTATTTCTATAAAATCTAAAGGTAAAAGACCATAAAGAATTAAAATTGAAGTAATGTTATTTTTTTGTTTTTTTAAATTACATTATTCAGTTTAAACCAGTAGAAACAAAAGTAAAGTAAAGGATGGGTCATCAGCACTCTTAGTCTTAGTATTTTTAAATCCCTTTTCTATTTTTATTTATAAGATTTACATTTTATTCTATGATCATAATTCTTATACTTGTTTAGTGCTAATTCTGTAGTTAAAAGAACTAATGTTCCCTAATTGCTTCTCAATTCCTGTGTTCTTTATTTCTGATTTAGCTATTGGTTGGAGAGATTTCATCATCCTCCCCTTCCCATCTGTCTGCAACAGGCTTACATAAGCTATATTCCCTGAGATTTTTTCTTATTTGAAAAAATTTACCAATTGCCTTTCTGTACTTAGAGTGTTTTCCACCCACAATGGCTGTATCAGTTTACTTTCCCACCAACAGAGCACAAGTGTTCCTTTTTTCCATATTGTCTCCAACACTCATTATTACTATTTTGATAATATCTCTTCTAACAAATGTGAGGTGATATCTCACTGTTGCTTTGATTTATGTTTCCTTAATGATTATTGATGTTGATCATCTTTTCATTTTTCTGTTGGCCACCTCTATGTTTTCTTTGGAAAATGTCTATATGAGTCCATTGAATATTTTTCAATTGGGTTATTTGTTTTATTACTATTGAGTTGTATATACTTCTAATGTATTTTGGATATCAACTCCTGATTGCATATGAGATTTATTTTTATAATGGATTTCTAATTTCATACCATTTGATCTGAAAAGATGCTTGACATGACTTCAGTCTTCTTAAATTTATTAAGGCTTTTTTGGAGGCTAACAAATGATCTATCTTAGAAAATGTTTCATGTGGACTTGAGAAGAATGTGTATTCTGCTGTTCAATAGAATGTTCTTTATGTATGGTGGGTCCATTTGGTCTATAATATTAGTCAAGTCCACTGTTTTCTTATTGATTTCAGTCTGAATGATCTATTCACTATTGAAAGTAAAGTATTGAAGTCCCCTATTATTATTGTATTGTTGTGTATTTTTCCTTTCAGACCTGTTCATGTATTTTTATATATTGAGATGCATCTATGTTGGGTGCATGAATATGTATAATTTTATATTCTCTTAATGAGTTGACTCTTTTATGATTATTTAATTACTATCTTTGTCTCACATAACATTCTTTGTCTTAAAGTCCCTCAGGTGGTGTGGGAGCCAGACAATTGTACTAGTTCCTTCTAGGGCATCTTATTGGAGCTGCTAGAGGGAAAAGACATGACTGTGCATGCTTGCACACCTATCAAGAAAGGGAGGGGGAACATAGTCAATACTATCATAATAAGTTTACATGATGACAGATGATTGCTAGAACTAGAGCAGGTGATTGCATTGGAAAGTATAAAAATATTGATCACTATATTGTACACCTGAAACTAATATAACCAATATAAGGTTGTATACCAACTTCAGTAAAAATATATCAAATAAAAATAAACTTAAAAAAAGAGTTACTTTGTTGTTTTCTATAGTCTTGGGGGTCTTCTAACAGAAGCCCATTGGTTTTCAGAGTAAGGTGCTTCAGGATCTGATATTTTCGGTGGAGTCTTAAAAGTAAGAGTGTTACATGTGGCACTCACACCCTTTGTCTTGCAGGGAGAAACTAAGCATTGAGGATCCCCTCTTTACTGTATGGTGCTCTGTTGGGGGTGAGATTTAGGGCAAGAATGTGTCTCATCCTTTCCTACCTGGTTTGATGTAGGTATTTTCTTATTCATTCCATGTGTAAAAGCTGCTCAGGTAGATTCCACATCTCTTTTAGAGGAATTGCCCCATGTACAGCTGTATATTCAATGCATCTGTGGAAGGAGAGGAGCTCAGGGGCCTACTATGTCATCATCTAGGTTGACCTGGAAATTCTCACAATTGTCTCTATTCATTTCAAAGAAACATTGCTAAGAAGAGAATCAAAAATATCAACATCTTTATTTAAATTTGTAAGTTATTTTTAATTACTTTATTCCTCATTCAAAAATATGTATTATCTTCTCACCATACTAATTGGATATCTTATTGTATTCCTCATAAGAAAACTCATTTAGTATTCATGTAGTTTGACATCTGTTTTGGAGGTCTTCTATACCTAGGTTCTCTCAGTATTTAAACCCATGGTTATTACCATTCTCTGAATGATTCTCATATGTTCAATTTTGAGGTTTTAGCTAAACTGAGGAATATCTGTAAAAGTAATTAAAAAGCACAGTGCAATTTAAATGTGCCTTAAAAATTCCTAACAACTTCAGTAGGCCAGTTTTATTACCACCACTTTAAGCAGAAAATTTGAGACTCAGAAAAGACAAGCCACATATCTAAGTCTTTTTGTTCACAAGGAGTTGAATGAAATTTAAAGACAAGTCTATTATTCTCAAGAGTACTTATAAAAAATTTACACTCGCATGGAATACTTTAGTAAAGAAATTAGATTGTCAACGTTATTCTTTCATTTCAGTCTTTGTTTAATTCCTTTAAACATTAAAAAAAGCTGGTCAGTATCTTCTGAACTCTTGAATAACATCATTAAAAAGATGTAAAAAGTCAAATACCTGAAATTGATCTCTAAGTCATAAAGTTTCTAAATATTATTTTAAAGCCTGATATGCTTAAATATATATTTATTTCCTCCAGTCAATCCTTTCTATAATTTTAAATGAGTCAGTGGTATTTAGGCTGTATGTTATCTCATTTGTTATGAATTTTATGTGTTTTGTTAATTAGTGCTTTACTGTGTGAGGAAAAATAGATGAATTTGAAGGAATGTAACCAGATACTATAGTATACTTGGTTTTTATTCCTGTAGCTACTCAGGTATTTTATTTCTTTCTTTGTTTGTTTTGTTTTAATAGCCTCTTTTTTAAAAATTGTGGTAAAATACACATTATATAACATTTACAATATTAACTATTTTAAGTGACAGTTCAGTGGTATTAATTATATTCACATTTTGTGTGTTACCATTTGTCCACAAAACTCTTTTCATATTGTAAACCTGAAACTCTATACATATTACTGTATATTGGTGTGTATGACAGGCACGTTTTTGCCCAAATTTTTGAGAGAAAAATAAGGATGCGCATTATGCATGGGTAGGATCTGATATACCTTGTATCTGTTCTTGTGTTTTGTAATTATTTGTTACATAAAATTTTTTGTACCATAATATGTTCAAAAATTAATGTTAAAATTCCTTTATTATACAAAAAACAAGTATCTAAACAAATAATTGAATTAAAACATTAAACATTTTTTACATTGAACATTTGGGCCAAAAACATGGGTGCACATTATACACAGGAGCATATTATACATGGTGGCAAAATATGGTAAAATACAGTTCCCTGTTTCCTCCTCCCAACAAGTGTTGAGAAACATAACTTTATTTTTTATTTTCATGAGTTTAACTACCATTGACACCTCATATAATTGGAATCATAGTGTTTGTCCTTTTCAGACAGGCTTATTTCACTTAGCATAATGTCCTTAAAGTTCATCCATATGTCAGAATGTCCTTTCTTTTTAAGGTTTAGTAATATTCCACGATATGCACATATCATATTCTCTTTATCCATTCATCTATCCATGGACACTTGGGTTGCTTCTACCTTTTAATATCTGCAAATAATGCTGCTACAAACATAAGTATACAAATATCTTCTCCATTTCTTGCTTTCATTTCTTTTTTTAAAAATTTTTAAAGATTTTATTTATTTATTTTTAGAGAGGGAAGTGAGGGAGAAAGAGAGAGAAAGAGAAACATCAATGTGCGATTGCTGGGGGCCGTGGCCTGCAACACAGGCATGTGCCCTGGCTGGGAATCGAACTTGTGATGCTTTGGTTCGCAGTCCGCGCTCAATCCACTGAGCTATGCCAGCCAGGGCGCTTTCATTTCTTTTGGGAGTAAACCCAAATACAAAATGTCATATCATATGGTATTTTAAATGTTTTGTGGAACCACCATACTTTTTCCAGAATGACTGCACCATTTTATCTTCCTACCAGCCGTACACTAGTGCTCTGATTTCCTCACCTCCTTGCTCATACTTGTTACTCTGCTTTTAATTATTGATTTATTTATTATTTGTGTGTTTATTTATTTAACTTATTTATTATAGTAGCTATCCTAATCAAAATGAGGTAGTTACGAGCTTATTTCTAATTTGTCATTGTAATATGTTTCCTATTATGCTTCTTATTTGTCAATCAAGTATTTGTGTTGAATCTAGTTGTGACATTTTACAGGGCTCAAGATTTAGACAAGTGGTGATATGTAATACTATCAATTGGTAGTACGTTTAGTAAAAAATCAAAGGGAGGCCGAATTTACAGAACATTTAAGAACGTGTATAATTTTATTACATTTAAGAACATCAAATATACTATAAAATCTATAATAAACTATTAGTTCTAGGAAATGTCATTAATTTTATATTTACTATTTAAAATATATTTTACTGATTATGCTATTATGGTTGTCCCATCTTCCCCTCTTTATTCCCCTCCACCCTGCACACCCTCTCCCACCCACATCCCCCCCACCATCCTTAGTTCATGTCCATGAGTCATACCTATAAATTCTTCCTCTTCTCCATTTCTTATACTATTCTTAACGTCCCCCTGTATATTTTCTACCTACCACTTACACTACTTATTGTCTGTACCTTCTCCCCAATTTCTCCCCTTCCCTTCCCTGCTGATAACCTTCCATGTAATCCCCATTTCTGTGATTCTGTTCCTGTTCTAGTTGTTTGCTTAGTTTGTTTTTGTTTTCATTTTTTTAGGTTCAGTTGTTAATAGTTGTGAGTTTGTTGTAATTTTACTGTTCATATTTTTTATCTTCTCTTTTCTTAGATAAGTCCCTTTAACATTTCAAATATTAATGACATGGTGATGATGAACTCCTTTAACTTGACCTTATCTGGGAAGCACTTTATCTGCCCTTCCACTCTAAATGATAGCTTTGCTGAATAGAATAATCTTGGATGTAAGTCCTTGCCTTTCATGACTTTGAATACTTCTTTCTAGCCCCTTTTTGCCTGTAAAGTTTCTTTTGAGAAATCAGCTTATAGTCTTATGGACACTCCTTTGTAGGTAACTGTCTCCTTTTCTTCTGCTGCTTTTAAGATTCTCTCCTTGTCTTTAATCTTGAATAATGTAATTATGATGTGCCCTGCTGTGTGCTTCCTTGGGTCCAACTTGTTTGGGACTCTCTGAGCTTCTTGGACTTCCTTGAAGTCTATTTCCTTTGCCACATTGGGCAAGTTTTCCTTCATTGTTTTTTCAAATAAGTTTTCAATTTCTTGCTTTTCCTCTTCTTCTTCTGGCACCCCTATGATGCAGATGTTGGAATGTTTAAACTTGTCCTGGAGGTTCCTAAGCCTCTCCTTAATGTTTTGAATTCTTGTTTCTTCATTCTGTTCTGGCTGAATGTTTATTTCTTCCTTCTGGTCCAAACTGTTGATTACAGTCCCAGTTTCCTTCCCTTCACTGTTGCTTCCCTGTACATTTTCCTTTATTTCACTTTTCATAAACTTGACTTTTTCCTCTATTTTGTTACCATACTCAACCATTTCTGTGAACATCCTGATTACCAGTGTTTTGAACTGTGCATCTGATAGGTTGGTTATCCCTTCGTCACTTAGTTGTATTTTTTTCTAGAGCTTTGATCTGTTGTTTCATTTGGACTTTTCTTTGTGTGTGTGCCTCAGCACACCTGTTAGTAGTAAGTGGTGGAGCCTTAGGTGTTCACCAGGGCAGGGCAACCCACCTCACTGTGTTGTGGCACTGTATGTGGGGGAGGGATCCAAGAGGGAACAATGTCACTTGTGCAACTTTCTGCTGGCTTTCAGTCACTTCCACTGTCACACACAAGCAAATTGGGCCCTTCTGGTGCTGATTTCCAAGTGGAAGGGTTTGTGTTCATTTTAGAACCCTGTGGGCCTCTCCAATGAACTGTCCTGTGAGGCTGGAAGTTGCTTCCACTGATGCTACAACCCCCCCAGGTGTTTTCAGTCAGAGATTTTTAGACTTTATTCCCCTACACTGGAACCCTGGGTTGCTTGGTCTGTCTCACTCCCTAGTTGTACCTCAGTTTATCTCCATATGAGTGTGGGACCACCTGCTCCACCAGCCACCACCTTGCCACAAGTCCTCTCTGCCTGGTTGCCCATCTCTGCCCCTCTTACCAGTCTGGATGAATGTTTCTTCTTTAACTCCTTGGTTGTCTGACTTCCATATGGTTTGACTTTCTGGCAGTTCTGGTTCTTTGTGTTTTTAAATTAGTTGTTGTCCTTCTTTTGGTTGTGGGAGAAGGCACAATGTATCTATTTACACCTCCATCTTGGCTGGAAGTCCCTGATTTTATCAACTTATAGATGTCCTTTACTTACATTTAGTATATTGATTGATTACAAGTGTTACTGCTATAATTTTCTTCTTAAATATTATAAATTTTTCCAGAGATTACATAAATTTATAAACGAATACTTAGAATTCAAAAAAAGCAATGCGAGGAAAGTATTTTCACCATTAAGAAATAAACATTTTCTTTTTTGTTCAATTTTGATAATATGGTTGTTCTTGTGTACACACTCAGATTTGTGATTTATATGCATTTTTATTTGGCACTTTGTTCACATTATATCAAGAATGTTTTCCTGACTTATCAAACTTACTAAATATTCATTGAAAATATAATTTTCACAATATTTAAGTGTTTTCCATTGATACAGAATATACAACTATCTCCTATGGTTTCATGATTAGTTTTAAAATCTTTTATTATTATTAATAATAGCAGGATAAGCATGCTAATATTTATTTACCTTTTAAACTTTATTTTATTTTTATTGTTGTTCATGTATAATTGTCTCCATTTCCCCCCTCTACTTCCCCATCCCACCCATCCCTAAGATTTATATCTGTGTCCCTACAAATAATTATATACTAGAAGTCAAATTAATTGGTCAAGGGGTACAAAAATTTCTAAACTATTCATTTATATTGCTCATATTGAGATATTATAGAAACTTGACATCCTGGATTTGTCTGATTATTTGTAAGATTAGCTTAATCATTTTGCAAGAATATTTCAAAAATTATATTTTGTTTGTCTTACCTCTCATCAAGAGGCTTCATGAATCTATTCACTAGATGACCCTAAATACTGGATTTGCTCAACTATACTGACACTTTTACTGTCAAATATAGTATTACTTGCCAATTTTGTTATGTCCCAAAATCTAGGGACTTCCCTTTCCCCCCTAATTTTCCAGGATAAACATCTTTGTATGTCACTACCATGGAGCATTTAATTTTCTTAATCTCAAGAAATCTGTTGAGAATTTAAAAATAATTTTGATTATTTGATTTTTAGTAAAAGGATATATTTTTAAAATAGTATTTCAATAAGATCACATTATTTCAGCATCAAAATTGTGGAATATACAAGGAAATTATCTTTAGATAAATATGAGGAATATTTTTCTTTATTTGTATAGCATAAATAATGCATTTTGATTCTTTTATTTTTAATTCTTAGTGCAATTACATGATTTACTACCATATTTACTGTGGAGTATTAAGAAACCTTTAGTATTAAGACTAACTTTATTTTTACTATAGTATGTAAACTTACTATCTTGATTTTGTCTTATATATACGTTTTTAAAAAGTGCAATGCTCCCTACAGTGATTCTTTTGAAATCCAGCCTGAAGGGATGACAAATCATCTAAAGAGAGAATTAAAAAAGTAACATTTGGAAAACTGGATTAAGGAATTTATTGCTGGCAAGAATATTTGACTTGCTTACCTAGTAGTACCACTGAAGATAAAAAGCAAATTTAGTTATACTTCACAGAAGTGAATACCTGGTAACTGGTGCCTATAGTTTAAATTACATTATGGAATTTATTTAATAAGTACATCAATGTAGGATTTTTTCAAACCTGATTTCTTTTTATATGGGAATTTTTCTTATTTTTTTGGTAGGGGATTCTTAAATCACAAAAATTCTGTTTTGAAAGAATTTTAAAGTCTATTATAACACCATGATCTTTAAGTTTGATTTGTATTATTCACAAATGATTTCTCAGAATTTTTCTCCCTCTCTATACATTCTCTAAGAGGGGGATCTTTGCATACTTTTGATTTAGAGTACAATGTACTACATATTGATAAGCAAAGCTTTGTTTGCTGTAAGGTAGCTGTATGTTGTTGTGCAGATAATGGAACCAAAAAGAAAAAAGATACATAAGATAAAAAAATATTTAACTCGACTACTAACTATAAATTTAAGGCAGGGAATTGCTGCTCTATTGGGAACAAAATTGCTCTGTAACCTGTATTTTTGTAACCCCAAAGAGAAGTGTTCTGTAATTTCTCAAATTTGATTCAGTTAGTTTAGCAAACAGACTATGAATAGGAGTCAGAAAGATGTAGCTGCCTAAAACAGTTAAAACAGTCCCGTCCTTAAGAAACTTCAGGTAAGGTGTTGGGGGTGGAGGGGAAGCCATAAGAAATGTTTACCATACAGTAGGAGAATTACAATGAAGATACAAGAGAAAAAAGTTGTGATTTAAGAATGCAGAGAAATAAAGCAATCTAGAAAAGTTTCTCTAAAGAAGTAAATGTCCAAGCATGTTCTGAAGAACATTTAAGGAACTGCAAACTGATTGGTGGGAGTAAGGGACATTTCAAATAAGGAGCACAAAATAAGTAATAGCAGAAAGGTATAAAATCACGTTTTGTTTTTGTTTTTGTTTTTTAAAGAAACCACAGGTGTTTTACTGTGTAGCATAAAACACAGAAACAAAATTATTTGAAAAGTAAGACTGGAAAAAATAATTTCCTGTTACCACCAGGGCTACAGGTGTTCTGCCAGGCAGCTTGGACTTGTCCTGGAGACTATAAAAGCCATCCTGTGTGACCAGAGAGAGAGAGAGAACTCCAACAAGGTTTTGCAATGATAGTTAGACCGAAAAATTAAGAGATTACGAATTGGAAGCAGTATAGGGAATCAAACAGTATTTAAGAGAGAAGGACTGATGGGATAATGACTGCTGTTACATGAAAGGATTATTGAAAAAGCAACACTGACCTTTAGATTTGTGATTTGGATTACTGGATGTTTAAAGATGGCAACAACCAAAATAGGCACTAGAGGATGAAGCTCATGTGCAGAACATGGAGAACAACTTGAATTTTGAACTCTTGGCATTGAGGTATTTATTTACATTTATAAAGATATATCTAATAGATTTTTGTTTAAAATAAAATGAAGTAGACAGGATAGCTGTGTTTTGCGTTTTCTTAGGCTCTGCATTTGTCTATATGGTATCCATTAATTAATTCTAATGTCTAACATTGTTTACATCTCTTTTGTTTATATCTCCCTTGATCTAGAGCTCATACGCTTCCTTACCTAACTCACACACCAAGCTAGTATTTCCCTTGCCCTCAATCTATGCAAGACTAGCTACCAGAAAATGAGGGACAGGCCATATACCTGAAGGCCAACCAGAATTGTTCAAACTCATCAACTGTAAACTGTTTATTCCACAATCACATCAATAAAAGCTCCGATTTAGGCTTTCATGTCACTCCTGCTTGCTCTGAACAAAATCTGTCTGGTGCTTTTCCATGTGACCCTGAGAGGAAATGAGTAACAAATTCTTTCTAAGGCAGTTGTCTCTGTGTGTGTCACCTTACTGATTAGAAAAAAATCCTGATTAAAATGAATCCTGAGTATAAATCTTGGAACAAGCAGTCAGCAGAGAAGGTGAGAAGGGAGCATGGGTCAACAAATAGAATCCTGGAGAGCAGAGGGCATCAGGGCAGCAGAAAAAAGAATTAATGATAAGAAAATGATAAGAGAAAGACCAGAAGAGCTAGGCCTTCTTAGCATTATTGTTTTCAAATAAAGAGACTTGTTTACCGCATCAGTTATAGTAAGGATTGTAAAAGTGTCCACCGATTAGGAAAATGAAGTTACCACTATTGACTTTAGGAGTTGTTTCACGGGTATGGTAAGATTCAAAGTCAGATTAGAGATTATTTATGGATATCAGATTCCCCTGCTCATCTTTTTTTTCCCTTCAGATGAAACTCATCCAAAGCTGTGATTTCTGATCCTTAAGAACATAACTCAAAATATAATTTGTATTCTTCAGAATACTTAGGTAAGTAAACATTATGTATGTGGCTTCGCTCTCTTTAGAAATAGAATTTCTCAGTGTGATGATGAAAGGAAGAAAGAAGATGTGAACTAAATCATAGACATAAAAACAGACTTTTTTGAAAGAATCAAGTGCATGAGTAAATTATGACTAAACATGAAGCCAAATTCAACTGACATTGAAATTATATAAATTTATAGACCTGGTCAAAATTTTGCAATATAATTATACTTCTTAATTTTAAAGGAGGGAAATGACATTTGAAAAAGTTAACTTTTCTAGGACCCACTACCCCAAGTGTTCTTGTTATTTGTACAGTGATTTCCCACTGATGCCTGGGACATGGCCTTTAAATCATTTTCCATTATTCTTTTGTCTCATTTGCTCCCCTTTATGAAAAATGCCTGACATTACCCTGTAATTATATGATATGATAGATTAGGCCTTCCTTACTTAATATTCCATCTGACAATAGATTTTTCTTTTCTTTGGAGGGAAAAACTGTCCCCTCTTCTCTCTCTCTCTCTCTCTCTCTCTCTCTCTCTCTCTTGTTGACTATGCCATTGTCTTGCTTTATCTGATTGTGGATAGAGCATTGTGGGCAGTGAGGTAATGCCATATATAGAATTTTTTAGGATAACAGTGATCATAGTGAGGTGGTTGGAAAATGTTATAAGGGTCCGGTATGAACAGATAATTGATATCTGAGCTTGCCACAGATACACTGACAAGCAAAAAAAAATAATGGATCTTGATTTCAATTTTATAAGTAAGGCAAAAACTGTTAGTAATATTTATTTCAGAGATTGTACCTTTTAAGACCCCCTCCCACAAAAAATCTATGATAAATATTGCAAATTGTTCACTTTATAATAAGTAAGTACTGAAACAAAAAAAAAATAAAAACCACTGAATAAATTTTTACTGGCTTTTTTCTTTCTTAAAAATCTGTCCCTACTGCAACATTCTCTCCATTTCTATGTTTCTTTTCTATTTTTCTCTGCTTAGTGAAAGTAAATAGCTATTGATTACAGTTTTCCCCAACAGGAACCGTCTGAGCAGTCGAGTTAAACCAGGCTAAGAGAAAAGAGATTGTTTGTCGAATGGAAATAAACTACTTCCAGGCTTGATGTTCATCAGAGAATTGTTTCCTGTACCCTCCTAATGAGGCCTCTGAAAGTGTTCTGAGGCCACAACAAGGTGGAACAGACAGTCACTGTGGGGCATGTTTCCTCACCAAGCTCAGAAGAAAGAAGAGATGGAGTGGAACTTCCCCCTCGGGCATAATTGATTGATTTCGTATGTGTGTGTTTTAAATCAGCTGTCCAGTACACTGCATTATTTTGATCTAGTTTTTTGTGTTCAATTTTTAAGTTTTATTTTGAACTAAATTGAGACTTGGTAAAAATGGAACAATTTCACACAGCCAGCTTCCACTAATGCTAATGTCTAACAAAACCAAAGCACGATTATCAGGACCAGGAAATCAACATTTGTACACCACTGTTACTAATCTAACTCCTGTATTTGAATATCACCAATATTACTTCTAATATTCTTTTTTCTGTCCTAGTGTCCTATCCAAGCTTTTACCTTGTGATCAGTTTTTCTTTTTAGTCTCCTGCGGTCTGTAAAATCTGTAAGAGTTCCTTAATGCTTCCCTTGTCTTTCATGTCAACATAACAAACATCCAAACCTGTAAGAATTTTTATGAGTTTATTTGAGCCAAACTGACAACAATCGTCAGGAGGTAAAACCTCAAGGAGTTGAGAAAATGCTCTGAGGAATGGCAGTAGAGCCCATTATTTTATACATCCCAATCAAAAGAGGAGGCATACAGGGGTTACATGAAATGCACCGATGACAGATTAGGGAGGCATGAGAAAGCAAAGCAATGTCGGGGGAACCTCAGGGATTGGATAAAAAAAAATGAAATGATAGAGACATACTTCTCTTACACTGGTGGGTGCAGGATAGTTAACAGTCAATTAACAAGATAACAATACCACTGAGGGGATCTGTGGTCACCCCCTGGTGCTGTGCCCCTGTTTTGAGGGAGCTTGAAAAAGGAAATTTGACATTTCAAAGACACCTTATCCTAGATGCAAAAGACAACAGACAGACTCAGTTAAGGCAAACTGGGCCTTCGACCCTTGTTAGGGAAAAATATCTGCCTGGGACCTGACCACATACCATGAACTGTTTTTAGTCAGAAAGTTTTAATTTCAGACCATCCTGAGTGGTTACTTTAGGTCTCTGAGTCTGTAATGTGGCCACAAAGGCCTCCCCTGAACTGGTTAGTTTTTGCATGTGGCCTCTTTTCTTCCACATTTTTGACCTTGATACTTTTAAAGATTATTGATCAGTTATTTTTTCAGATGTTCCTTAAACTCGGGTTAAGCTAATTTAAACAAATTTAATCAGATTTCTAATGTATGACTGAAATATGTATTATTAAATATGAATGGTAGTATCTGTGTTATTTAATTTTTGACCTTCTCCTTTAAGATATTTAATACTTTAAAATCCTTTCTCTGAAGTTCTTGCTCTGATTTGCTCAGTTACTTTTTTCCTCCATGTTTGAGAGGGTTTACTTTATCTGGTGATCACATTACCTTACACTCAGGCTAGTGTTCCTGCTCTGATCTTGTTTTTGTTTGTTTGGTTGTCTGTTTTCTGTTTTGTCAATCTGTGCTTCTGGCCAAACAGAGGGCAGAGCTGGGGTGGGGGCATTTGTGACTGTGCCACATATCTTTATTATTTTTTTACGTGCAATAATTTTTATTTTGATGACCTCAGGTAATTTTGAGGTTTGGCTTTGAATTTTCATATTATGAGGTACAGATTTGGGGAAGTTGTTTATTATACATCTGATGTTTCCTGTAGCTATGTATCATCCTTTATAGTGACATTTTATATTCCCAAGTGATAAACAAACCAACTAATGAGCAACTTCTAAGAGTATCAATAATTGTTCATCTGGAACATCTAAAGCTAATGGGAAACTGGCTGAGATCCTGGCGTCTGAAACTAGGCAGAGCAGGTACAGTTGTGTCTGTAAGAGAGTAACAACAAGACATGCAGACTTACGTCTGGAATCCTCATTAGGGCATGTGTTTTACTGAGCATATTTCTGAATTGCTAGATGCACAATCCTGAACTAGTTTCCTAACTTTCATAAGTTGCACATTCTTCTTCTACACAAGCTCCAGGTTGTTGGGAGAAACAATGGGATAATGGTTAGAAGTATCTAACCAGAGTGCCCCACATGGTGAGTATTTACAATGTTCTTTAACTTACCATTGTGTTGTTCCTGCTTCATAATTTTGTTGCTACAGTGCATGATCTGGTGTGTTCCTTCTTTCTCACATTTCTGTTCAGGTGTTTTTCCCAACATAACACATTCCTGTTGGGTGTTTTTCCCATTACAACACACATTTCTCATCATTCTCCCCACTCTGACAAATATTAAGGTACCAATCTTAGCACATTCTGAGATCTATAATTTTCAATGCACAGAATCGACTTCAGTTCTCATTGTGAGGTTTCTATTTCATGAAAACTGTATTCAGATATCCGATCACCAGCTCAGACTATTAATGCTAAATCCAGTTAGGCTCAGTTGAGATTTGTTGTATTTAAAAGTTATTTCCAGTTTCTCTTGGCAATTGAATGCTTCATTAATGAACCCTGCAAGAAATCTAAAACTTATCTCACTGCAGTTCTGCACCGTTTCTGCTCTGAGCTCACCTCCTTTCTTAGGAAAATTATTTTTCTAGTTCTTCGTTAAATTTCATTCCATTCAGTCAACCCAACTCTACTGAATACAACTCAAGTCAATTCAGATTAATTTAGTTACGTTTCAGATATTTCATTCCCCTCTTACAGAGCAAATGCTATTTATTGACCAGACCTTGTGCTTGTCACTGAGAAAATAAAGTTGCTAAAGGAGCTAAAATTATCTTAGACAATGAACATAAACACAAAGTAATACTGCCTACTAGTGAGAGAAGGTGATACAATAGGATTACAGAGGAAGAGTGGTGAATTTTATGTGGATTGTGGAGCAGGGTTAGAGGGATTGATTTTAGAACTGGTCCTTGGAAAATAAGTAGGATTTTACCAAACAAAAATGGTAGTGACGGTAGGCATTCTGAGAAGGAAATTACACACAGAATGTCATAGGTTACATATCCGTGAGCGGTTTATAAATACAGCCCTTAAAGGTCTAGAAACTTTCCCTGAAGACATCAGAGGACATTGTCTAAAGGGAAAGAGAGAGAGGGGAAAAAAGAGCTTGAGAACTGAACATGGCTGCCGTAAGTCAATTACCAGTATTTTATGTTAAAACAAACAAACAAACAACCTACTGAACCATAACTTTAAAAGATCTAGCTGATCTTTACTCAATAAGAGTCCCCTTTCTTTGAAATCTCATTGTTATTTAATATATTCATACTTTATTTTCTTTTTTATCAGTTTTATAATTTGTCTTCATATCTTAGTCCTGGTGCAATTTGTCTTTCATTTATTGCTTAGCTTGTGTGATGCCCTTCACTCTAATCATCCTGGCTTTCCCACTGTCCATCAACTATCCGCTTACCTCAAATATATATGAGCACTTTCAATTATGTAGACTAATTGGATTGAGAAAGCATTGTTGGTATTAAAGAAGGATATGAATGAGATGGGTTATTATGGAAATTCTGACCTAGGGCAGCCTATAAAGCTCAACATTTTCCATCATTTATAATAAACCTACCTCCTGTCTATTTTTTCCTTCTCCTTAGTCTCTTTAAAAAAATCATGACTCTGTGGAGACTTTAGAGGAAGAAAAACTTAATTTTATTATGCTATATTTTTGCTGGATGTGAAAGCAAAGGGTGACCTTAGATGCTTCTCTGGCTGAAGATGAAAGAGCCCCTTTCAGCGTACTTTCCTGAATGAACGGGTAGTTCTTCCGCATCCTAACCTACTGGTCTCAACGTGACTGAGTAGTGAAGTTGTATCAAGGCATGGAGAATTGAAGGCTTATTTATTACAGTCACCAGCATTACAAACCACCAGATACTAGAGGCACATACCTCTGTGCCTTTTTACCTATGTTCTTTGTTTTAAGGTCCATTATAAAAGTCTTGAAACATTTCTAGGAGAACTATGTGCCTAAAGAGACTTAAAGAAACACATATTTCTTTGACTAGAGATGCCATTTGTTTATTTGTTAGTTTGTTTTATTGGGGATTGCCCCCAAGTAAACACCAACATGACTAGAATTTAGAAAGAGACTTTTTGGATAAAAAGATCATAACATATTTAAAGTGCAGAATGCTGGGCTGGCTTCAGCAGCACATATACTGAAATTGCTATGATACATAGAAGATTAGCATGGCCCCTGCTCAAGGATAACACACACAATTGTGAAATGTTCCATATTTAAAAAAAATATTTAAAAAAGTGCAAGCTGCTACTCTTGGTAATGTGGCTGTACAGGGAAGCTGGAAAACTGGACCAGAATCTGAGTAAACTATGACAAAGTATATTTTCTAAATTAAAAGGAAAATAATAACAATTTATATTTATCTATGTATTTATCATTTTCAGTACTCTTTATTCTTTCCAGCAGATCTGAGTGTTCATCTGTCAATCTTTTGCTTCAGCCTAAAAAACTTCCTTAACTATATCTTGTAGTACAGACCTATAGGTAGCAATATCTGAAAATGTATTTTATCTTAATGTTTGAATGATATATTTGCTGTGTATGGAATTCTGTATTGACAGTTGTTTTTTGCTTTGTTTTGTTTTAGATCTTTTACTCTTCAAAGAGTTCTGGTTTCCAGTGTTTCAGTTAAGAACTCCTTAAATTTTATATAATTTTCACCTATTATTATGTGTTTTGGGGAACTTTTAACATCTTCTTTTTGTTTTGGTTTCATCAGTTTCACGATAATATGTCTAGGTGTGTTTTTTATTTTATGACTTATTTGAAATTTGGTGGGCATCTTAAGTCTGTGAATATATATTTCTCCACAAATTTGGAGTGGAGGTTGCAATTTTAAATCAAGTGTTCATTTTAGACATCATTGAAAGGTGACATTTAGAAAGACTTGAAAGAGGTTAGATAGTTGAAGACATAGGCCTGCACATTTTTTGGGGAAAGAAATTTGCAAGAAGAGGGAGGAACCAATGCGAAGGCTTTACAATGACACACAACCGGAAAGTGAATAACAGCAAGGAGGCCAATCTGGCTGGAGGTGAGGGACGAGTGAGAATAATAGAAGATGCTGAAGGGGTAAGGAGGAGAGTCCTCTTACAGTGTAGAGCACGTATTTTCTCTATTAGTAGTATTCTACCAGTCAGGGCACATGCCTGGGTTGTGGGCCAGGGCCCCAGCAGGGGGCGCGTGAAAGGCAACCACACATTGATGTTTCTCTCCCTCTCTTTCTCCTTCCCTTCCCCTCTCTCTAAAAATAACTAAATAAAATCTTTAATAAATAGTATTCTAACTCTTCCTTTTGTAGTAATTTTTAGGATAGATCCTTGAAGTATATAATCATCTTCTTTAAAGCTAGCCTATCAATCCAAACCCAAAAGGAAAGAAAAATGAATTTGTGCAAGATCAGAAAATTTTAAAAAAGCCAAATATCCCTATTGACATTAACCACAATGCAGTTATAATTTTACCACTGTCCCGAATCCCTCTCATTTTTACTATCTCCTCTGACTGGACCGTGACTTCTATGTGGCACATCTAAGTCTCAGCTTTCTAGGATAAATAATCCATTTCCTTGTTTGAAAGAAAATCAGATTAGCCAGATCCTGCTGAAATGTTTTTTTTTTTTTTTTGATGGATGAAATGGCAATGTTGGTACTTGTAGAAATGCATTAATAATTTATTTTCAAGAATTACATGAATGTTTCTGCAGCAATAAATTGTGGTGTCTGAAAGTATAGAAATATGAATATTTTTATCACTGACCTTATAAGAATGAATAACACATGTTAAAGTAATTTTATGGTACACCTGGGAATTGTCTTTATAGCATTTTCTCCTTGTATATTGACATTTTTGAAAGTTTTGATTATTGCCAAATAAATTGCTAAATAGAGCAGACTTTGTGGTGTTTTAACTATGGCCTTATGACAAAGAATTCTATTTAACTTCTTGCTACCAAAAACTGCATGTTTCTTATAGTTTCTATCCATCTATATACCTCTTTCCATTCTTAAAGTGTTTTATAATGTCATTTCTAACTGAGGAGGAGAAACAACCACAATAACAAAAACAAAAAAAGCAAGCAAACCTTTCTAATTTTTTTAAAGATTTCATGCTTAAGGTAGGGTCTTACATAGGTGGTTATTCAGACCAATAGCCTAAGCCTACATACAGAAATATTTATTCATACACTAGAAAAAAGACACTTCTGTGATACATCAAGGAGAATATTTAGGCTTGCAGGGGTTGTCTTGTCTTCCTATCCTGCTTACATCTCCAATAACTAGTTTGCCCACTTTGTGCTATGTACATGGAAATACTGACTTCAGACTGAGTTTAGAAAAGAAGTGATGAATATAAAAATTGCTATACCCACAATTATCAGCATTTGTAAACACTGGCAATTAGCCTAATTCTCTTTCCCCCAAATCTTTCCAAATTAAAAATTTAGTAAGCCTCAGGTGGATCTTTGGATCAAGTGAATTTCAGACCATGTTTAATGCTATTGCCACATGAGGTCTGCACATTATTAGGCAACCCTAAATACAGACCACATTTGTCTGTGTTATACTTTGGAGACACAAAGGATATGAGGTCCTCAGGAATGTGCACATAACATAGAATGCCACACCCTTATTATGCTATCTCAGCTATTTTTTGAGACAATGTTAGAAGACCAGCTCAACTCTTGTTTTCATCTTGAGAGAAATGACTCTGAAATTCAGAGTGAATAAATGACTTGTAAATAATCACTCAGTCATTATGTATGAATACCAGGACTTGAACCAAGGTGTTTTCACTAAATCCTGTGTTCTTCCCATTGCATCATGAAAAGTTAAAAGAATTGGCCACTTTTTTGCCCATCTCAATCACTGGAAATGACCATTGTATTCTCCTCTTGTGTTTTGTCTGACATTTTTGAACCAAATATTCACAGAGTTAAAATCATATGTTAATTATAGATTTCAGAGCTGCAGGAGAAAAGTTGTCTATAAACATTAGGCATACATGATTGTCTCCACTGATATATTGCTGTTTCATGTATCTTGTTTTAGGATTTCCACATCTTTAGATATCGGAACACAAGCACTTTGGGCCATGTGTGGTATCTTGTCTCTGTGCCTTATTCTACAGGAAATACTATAGCAAGAAACGTGGGGCGAGTGTTAGGTGCTAATTTCCAGCAGGGAATGGAAAGGTGGAGGTGAGTTGCTGGAGTGGAACTGGGAAGTGGTTTTCAAATATGTTCCGAATCGTCTCCAGATCTTCAGAAGCATCTCCTAACCTCAGCGCCCCACCACACCATCCAAATGCTCCATTCCGTGTTCCTCAAATGAGTTGCTTACTCATCTGTTCTGTATGACAAGCTTCCAGTAAGATTTATTTTTAATAAGGTCTCTGAAGAAACAAAAGTTTGTAAATCATTGGAGGAGGATCGAGGAGGGGGTTGAGTGGTCACTAAAGAATTCCTTGTGTCCTCCGAATTGGGCTTATACTTAGCCATTGTTCAGTCCATCTCTAACACTTCTTAGCTCCTCATTTCTACCCTTGATTCCAAGGGAGGTGAGAAAATATGGAAGTGATTTGCCAAAATGAGGGCTTTTAATCCAAAGTCATGTAACTATTTTTCCAAGTGTGCTCATCATTGAAAGCAACTTGATTCTGTGAAATTTATAAATATCTGGCCTAGATAATGAGAGTGGTAGCTCTGCTCTTTGAAAGTACACCACAGCTTTGAAACAATCATGAATAATTTTTAAAAGATGGATTTTTCAGCATTCAAGTACACGAAAAAGAGAAACATAATTTGTCAATGCTCTACAAGATTGTCACTGCCCAACACAGTAATGGAGCAAATTACTACACAGTTATGGTAGGAGACTTCCAGTCTATTAACATCTTTGGATAAAGACAGAATCTTACCTTTTGTATTTTTTCTCTATAATGCCCAGTGCCACAGGATAAGGTGCACCATGTGTATGGTTCCTCTGGCACTGTGAGACTGTTGGAGGGCATCGTATCTACTCCTCATTGTCTACCACGTCACCTTCATGAGCATCATCTTCAACTTCATTGCATTCAGAAGTGATGTAAGCCATTTTGATTTAACCGTATTGGAATTGCTTTCTTTCCCTGCTGTGCATCCCCAGCTCTTTCTAGTTCCTGGTTGCAAGCTTCACATGCTTCATCTGATATTGATGGTAGCAATTTCTGTTATAATGTTTTTTCTACCCTCTTCTCAAAGCTCACTCAATGCCAACTGTAGACTAGGAACCAATATAAATTCTAGGTAATATCTAGTTCTTTTTTAAAGATGACATTACTTTCAAAGATACACATTGGCAAAAATATTTAGAATCTTATGCTTTCTTTTTTCTGACACTACACACTGTTTTTCTTAACTCATTTTCCTTCTGAATATCCGTTCCTATACATGGTGCCAGAAATTATATTTAAGCTACTTGTTTATTGAAGTGGTTACTGTAATTTTCATGCTTTTAATGTGAAGGCATTTTAGATGTGGTGTATTTAAGTGTTTGAAATCAGCAACAGCACACTCTCCATAACTCCACTGCCAGTTTCTTCCTTAAAAATTGAAAATCACCTTCCTTCTTATGTAGAAGGACAAAGAGGCAGGGTCACCTGCTTGTGCCTTGCACTTAAATGAAGGTGGGACATCTTTTCCTTTTTTTCTTGAAGATAACTGCTATTTTCACCACAGAGAGGAAAAAAAAGGTTTTACTGTATGTTTCTATAATGGAACTAAAAGAGCTCAGCAGCCTGTCTGAATTGAAAGGTCTAATTAGATTCTGCTTTAATGTAAGATCTTGGCTTGAAGGTACTTAACCACTAAAAGAGAGAGGGCTTTAAAAGAGGAAGCCATAAAATGTTTAAATGTAAGCATCTGAAGTATATAACTAGGAAATGAAAATACAATGCACCATATAAACTAAGAAATTTCTAATCCATTCTGAAAACTCCCTTTCGTGCTTATTTTCATTCAACAGATACCCTGTTCCCATAGAGAAAATGGTCATAAAAGGAGGTGAGCTATGACAGGAAAGATCCTAGCAAGATCTCCAAGTTTAAAATAGAAGCCAGCTGTGCTAATACTATTAGCAATGCATAGAGATTTGTAACTTCCTATTCCTGCCCCTTCCAAAGGGCGATACTCCCACATTCGATTGTGTGTGAAAGATTTGGAAGGTAATTTTCTTTTTTATTTTCTACTTTTTTCCAGACTGGCAAAATAGAAACTCTTAGTGAATTGACCATTTTTAAGTATCCTGCTGTCCATATGAAATTTTGGGACAAATGTTCCTGAAATGTATCTGCATATTGAGCTTGACCACTTGAATTATGCAATGATTCTGTGATTCTATGCACTGAAATCCTAATTCTTTTTGGCTCCTTGAGAATTGAGCATTTTGTTGAGGCAGGTGAAATCTATAACTCCTCTATTTACCTCAGTCACTGGAAGCCACTTAGCTAGAACAGCTGCCTCTTGATGACAGAGTTAAGCTCCAGGGAAAAATAAGTTTCTCAGACATGAGCTCTGGGATCTGTAATTGTCTTCTACCCCAGGATTAATTTTGTAATTGAAAGGCCTTCCTGAACACTTCAACTCATCGATTTTGTAAACTCACTAGTATTGTTCTTTTGCTTTCTCACTTTTAAAAGTGTTCTGTGCCTTTAACTGGGAATGTGATAGGATCAAAAAGAAAGTTTTGTGAAAGAACATGATTCTGGCCTCTACCCCGTCATTCTTTAATAGAGATTAATTTTTCTGTTTTCAAATAAGCTAAACCTTAAAAGGTGCTTTTAAATGAATGCAATTATGAAGAGGTTCCATTTTGTCAGTGCCTGTAGGTTTTTTTCCTTAAAATAACATTAGATAGATGATAGATAGGTAGATAGATAGATTTTAGTCTGGGAAGTTAAGGAAGGACACTCTGCTATGGAGTGACTACTAAGAACTCAGCACTCAGGAAAGAATAAAAAGTAGTGTCAAACAAATATAGATTGCTACATCGACACATTACAAAATACCTGGATGAGTTGACACAAGCTAGTGTGTTTTCCATGCCTTTTTTTTGTAAAGTTGCAAAAATATCAGAATTTTTGTACACTCAGCTGCCACTTCCCTCTGTTCCTGATATTGCTTGGTTCATTTGTTTCAACTTGGTTCAACTGATGAACCAATGTTTATATATTATCATAACTAAGGAACTCTACTTTATTCAAATATCACTATTGTTCCTAAATATCCTTTTTTCTTTTCCAGGATATCATATTATACAGGATAAGGCAAAGATAGATTTATAATTGTAAGTACCCAAAACACAGTTTATCCTTGTATTATTATTTATTAATTATTGTATTATTTATATATTAACATCTGTAAACCCATTTTTTCCCAACCCTGTATTTAGTCATCATGCTTCTTATGCTCCTCTAGGTGGAAAACTTGTCTCCCTTACTTTGTTTTTGAAGAACTTAACAGTTTTGAGGATTACTGGTCAGTTACTTTGTGGGATGTCCTTCCAACGGTCAAAAGGCTCATTTTTTTTTTTATTGTATTGCCTTTGCACCTTTGGAAAATGTCTGTAGATTACATTTGTGTGGGTTTGTTTCTAGGCTGTACATTCTGTTGCATTTATTAATACATTTTTTTTTTTCTGCCAGAGTCACACTATCCTGAATCTGGTCACTTTAAATAAGTCATGAAATTGGGGAATCAGAGTCTTCCAAATTTGTTTTTTTTAGAAAACATAAAAGCTGGAAGAAAACTACTATAGGTCCTTGAAGTCTTTTATTTAAAGTTAAAAGACAAAAAGTAAGAATAATTATAACTATAATAATTTGTTAATGTAGAATTGTGAAAATTGTGACATTTTGTTTTTGAGAATTGTTAAAACCAAAATGTGGTTGGTGAGTAAAAATACAGTTTCAGTGTGTATATGAATTAAGTTATCAAGATTTTTTTAAATACATTTTTTGGAGTTGTTACATAGACCAGCACTTTTTAACTGGTATGCTGCAAGAATGTTTTAAACATACAATACTTGACTATTTAGGCAGGAGCACTGACCTCTTTTCCTTATATTGCAAAATAAAAAAATATGGCAACAGCCAACACAATAATAGCTATCTGGTGAATGAATTAAATTTATGCATATTTTTTGGTAAGATTGGCAAAAATATGCTTTTTGGTGTGCAGCTGAATTTTAGTGATTAGTTTATGTGTGCCATGACACAAAAGGTTGTAAATTGCTGACACAGACAAATATGTCATCTGTGATTCTGCAAGGGAATTCAGTTCTATTTCTTCCTTTTACTTTATTTCACTAGCTATGACTTCTAGTAAGAAGTTGAATAATAATGGAAAGAAATAACATTTTAGCATTGTTCCTATTATCAGTAGAAGACTGTTCAGTCTCTCATAATTAAGTATTCTGTTACCTGTAGTTTTTTTTTTATGTAGCCTTTATTATGTCATGGATAACCTTTCTATTCCTAGTTTTTAAAAAGAGTTTATTACAAATCAATGTCTGATTTTATCAGATTATCTTTCTGAATTTATTTATATGATCATATTTTTTTTTAGTCTGTTAATATAATCAATTCAGTTGATTAATTTTTTTAATGTAGAGCCAGCCTTGCATTTCTGGAATGAACTCAAGTTGGTCATGGCACCTTATCCTCTTATGTTAGATTAGATTAGCTCATGCTTTATTAAAGACTTTTGTCCTTGTCATCATGTGAAGTTGGTCTGTAGTTTTAGTTTCTTCTATTCCTTTATTTGATTTTGCTATTAGGGTAATGATATTCTCATAAAATGAGTTGTGAGGTACACTTTTTTCTATATTCTGGAAAAAAGATTGTATAGAATTAAAATATTTTTCTGTAAATGTTTGATAAAACTCACCATAAAACCATCTGGGACAACAGTTTTTATAAAATTTTTTGGAAGATTTTCAATTTTTCTTTCAACTTCACATATAACACTATTCAGGTTATTTACCTGAGTAAGTTTTGGTAGTTTGCATTATTGAGTAATGGGTTCATTACATCACAAGTATCAAATTTATGTTTATAAAGTTGTTTGTAGTTTTCCTTTTACTTTCCATGAGAACAATAGTGATTACTCCTTCTTTGATTCCTGATGTGGCAGTGTTCTTTTTTTTTTTTCCCCTCTCATTTAGCCTGGTCGGAGATTTATAATTGATATTCACCTTTTCAAAGAAGCAATGCCTGCTCTAAATTTTATTTTTTCTGCTTTATTTAGGTTTGATGCACTCTTTTTTTCTCTACTTTCCTAAAGTGAAAGCTAAGATTATTGATTGTATATATCTTTTTTCTAATATTATTAATATTATTATTAAATAATATTAGCTATATCCCAAAATTTTTGAGACTATGGTTTTACTTTCATTTAGTTCAAACAACTTTTTACCTTTCTTTGAGTTTTTTCTTTGTCCATGTTATTTAGAAGTATGTTGTTTGCTTTCCAAATATATGGGAATATTCCAGTTGGTTTCTGTTCTTGATTTCTAACAACTGTGATGTGGCCTGAGAACATGTTATGTGTGATTTCTATTGTTTTAAGTCTATAAAGGTGAATTTTATGGCACAAAATGTGGTCTATCATGGTGGATGTTTCATGTGAGCTTTAGAAGAATGTGTATTCTGCTGCTGTTGAATAAAGTATTTTATAAATGTCAATTAGATCAAGTTGATTGATAGTGTTATTCAGGTTATCTATTATCTTACTGATTTTCTGCCTGCTTGATCTTTCAATTACTGACAAGGATGTTGAAGCCCCCAACTATAACTATGTGTCTTTCAGCTGTCAACTATGGTTATTATTTTGGAGACTTGTTGGTGCTGCGGCAGGATGTGAAGCAGTAGTGGGCATTCTTTCATTCTCTCATTGTCTCAGTCTTTTCAGTGGGCCCTTGTCTTCACTTTACAAATGTTTCTGCTCCTCCTCCCGGAGTAAAGTTTTATCCCTGATATTCCTCTTCCTTTCTCGGACTGCAGCTTTCCTTTGCTTACTTGAAGTTTAGTAGCCTGTTGACATTTTTTGTTTCCTAAGTGAATCAGAAAGGCTGGAGTTGGGTGGGATTCCCTTTCAAGAACTGGCATAAGTTTTGTAGTTTGCCCTCTGGTGAATCCCTTCTCCCTGGAAACCAGGCTTTTGTTAGTGGGTAGACTCAATGTATGTTTTAAGATTGCTACTGTTTTATTCCCTGAGCCTGGACCATGAAGATCATTCTCAAACACTCATCATGAGGTCTTGGTGGGGTTTCTGGAGAGAAAATATATAAGTGTGGGACTTCCCTAAGACTGCTACTTTTAATGATTTTTCACATTTACCTAGTCTTAACTCTGTCTCTACCAGAATAGTCATTCACTTTTTCCTACCAGCTATCAGTTCAGTGGTTTTTGCTCCAGATAAGCAGACCTCAGAAGCTATATCTCTGCAGATTTCAGAGTGGTAGTTTATCCCACAACCATGGTTCTTGGGTCTGTTCAAGAAAAATCATTGATTTTTAGTTAGCTCATTTTTTTTCTTGTTATGAAGTTGGGAATGACAATTTACCAGCTCTTTATATGATGGAGCTTAAACTGGATATCTTGGTCTTCACTTTTAAAATGATCAAAGTTAGGGGAGAATCCAAGATGGCAGAGGAGTAGTTGGAAGCTACACTAACCTTCCAGAACCAATCTGGAATTACAAATAAATTGCAGATAAATCATCTGGAATAACAAACTGAACAATAGCTGGAGAAAAGCCTTACAACTATGGATGGACAGAAGAAACCACTTTACCACAATGTGACTGGTATAGAGTGCAGAGGACATGTGAAAGGGCTGGCTGAGCTCCCACAGGTGGAAGCTGGAGTGCTGGAGGGAAATTTCAATGGCCAGGGGTGTTCCTTATGGGAGGTGTGGGGTCTAAACTTCAAGCTGGGCTCCCCAGCCTATAGCACCAGAGCTGAAAAGGAACCCAGATGACAACCAGCTGTGAAAAGTGGCAGGATTTCTGTCTGTCACAGAGAGACAGCTGGAGAAACAGAGAGCCTCTTAAAAGGCCAGCATATAAAATTTAGTTTGCAGCCACTTACTCTGGCTTCGGCAAAGCGGGGGCAGAGTGGACTAGAGATGTTTGAGGAGAGTCTGGGGATGGTGGCTTTGAGAAAGAATTGAGGCAGCAGCTGTCAGGATCCCTGTGCTGATTCATTCCCTGTAAGGCAGGAGCCATCTTGCTCAGGTAGGCCACTCCCCTCCAGGTAGCATCAGCCTGAGGGGAAGCAATAGCCCTGCCAGCAGGAATTACTCTGCCTCACCCTGTGGTGCATAAACCTGACTGCTGATTACAGATTGACTGGATTAACAACAGTCACAGACTGTGGATTGCAGGTAGCCTCAAACAGGCTACCTAGGGACAGACTGGGACACCATTTTATATCACCAGGGGTGGATCCAGAAAGGGAAGACAGTGGTAAACATGAGATTCAACTCAGAAAAATTCTACTTCTTCATGATTTGCATTATTTTCTCTCCTGCAGAGCTTTTTAACATTCATTTCTTGTCCTTCAAGTTTGTACCTATTAGGTCACTAGTTTTTGTATTATAGTTTATTTAAAATTTTATATTTTGCTTCTCCCTTCTCTTACCCCATTTTACCTTCTTCTGGTCTCTTCTTACTTCATTTTAAATTTTATTTTCTCTGTTGCTATGACATGTTTCCATTCTGCACTCCTACTATTTCTCCCCCTCCCAGGCTCTCAAAACCATTTTTCTTGTGATTAGTCATCCCACATTCCTTTTTTCATTCTTAAAATACCCTTATTTTCTCTCTATTTTTATTAATCTTTGCTCATTAGTTGTTGTTGTTTTTCTTTAATTTTATTTCTAGATTTTCACTATTTTTGTATTTCAAATCTCCAATTTGACTATTGACCTCTCCTACTCCATTTTGCCTTCCTCCTGCCCTTTCTTTCTTTTTGTTTGTTTTAAATTTTATTTTTTTCTTTTCTTAGCCTAGTTTTCATTCCTCACTCTTAGTATTCCTTTTCCCTCTATCTCCTCAAAATCATTTTTCTTTCCTCTGGAAATCCTTATAAGCTTTTCTTTCTTTCTTTGTTTTTTTTTCTCTCTTATTCAGATATCACCTATATTAATCTTTGCTCCTTTGTTGTTGATAGGGCTGTGGTGGATTTTTTCTCCAGTTTGGTTCTTAATTTTTCTCTCTCTCTCACTGTGTATATTTTTATTTTTTTTAAAGATTTTATTTATTTATTTTTAGAGAGGGAAGGGAAGGAGAGAGAGAGAGAGAGAGAGAGAGAGAGAAACATCAATGTGTGGTTGCTGGGAGTCATGGCCTGCAACCTAGGCATGTGCCCTGACTGGGAATCGAACCTGCGATGCCTGGTTCGCAGCCCGCCACTGTGTATATTTTTAAATTTCTGTTTAAACCTAATACTATATGCCCCCCTTCTCATACTATATTATGTCTTATTCCTTCCCATTTTCATTTATGATGTAAAATTTTCTTCACTCTTCACCTTGTTTCTATTCTTTACTATTATTATTCCTCCTGCTTCTACCCTCTCAAAATCATTTTTCTGAGTTAATCATCTCGTATTCATTATTTCTTTCTTATAATAGTCTTAATCTCTTTATAGCATTATTAATATTGGCTCATTTGCTGTTGATAGTGTAACTGTGGCTAGGGATTGTTTTTGAGGATGTGGGTTTGTTTTATGAGCTGTTTGATTTTGTTCTAGCAGCACCTGAGCAACAGCATACAAAACATAGTGGGTGGAGTGACTCTCAGTCAGCCAGCCAGAGGAAAGGACCCACCAAAGAATAATCCAACAACTAAAATCCAATTACAACCAGATAGCCCACATGAACAGCATAAAGGGTATACAAAAGCATCATGTTCAAAAGATCAAGGAGACTGTACCACTAAATCACAAATATTTCCTACCACAGAAGTTCACATCATGCAGACAGGGAGTCAAAGAAAATCAATCTAAGAAGCAGAAACAAAAAAGAAGAATCACCTAAAATGGGGAGACGGAGAAATTACCCCCAATAGAAAAGAAAGGCAGAATTCCCAGAAAGGATGCTAAATGAAACAGAAGCAAGTAAACTATTAGACATTGAGTTCAAAACAATGGTTATAAGGAAGCTCAATGAACTCAGTGAAAACTATGAAGAACTTGAGTAAAGCTACAAGGAACTTACTGTGAACTATACCAGCATGATAAAGGGCATAGAAAGAATCAATAAGAGCCAGGAGAAAATGAAGAATACAATATCTGAAATGAAGAACACAGTAAAAGGAATCAAAAGTAGCCTAGATGAAGCAGAGGATCGAACCAGTGAGCAAGAGGACAAGGTAGAAAAAAATTGCCATAGAGAACAACAAAATGAAAAAAGGACTAAAAATAAATGAAAAGGGGTTAAGGGAGCTGCAGGACAACATGAAATGTAATAATATCCATATCATTGGAATACCAGAAAGAGAAGAAGAGGAGCAAGGGATAGAAATCCTGTTTGAAAAAGCAATGACAGAAAACTTCCCTAACTTGATGAGAGAAGTCACATGAATCCAAGAAGCACAGAGGATCCCAATCAAGATGAACAGAAAGAGGACCAGTCCAAGAAACATCAAAATTAAAATGGCAAAATTGAAAAACAGAATGTTAAAACCAGTAAGGGAGAAATAGCTAATAACATACAAGGGTGCTCTGATAAAGCAATCAGCTTATTACTCAATAGAAACACTACAAGCCAGATAGAATGGCAAGAAATATTTCAAGTAATGAAAATCAAAGACCTACAACCAAGACTACTCTACCCAGAAAGGTTTTCAACTAAAATGGAAGGTGCAATAAAGAGTTTCCTAGACAAAGAAAGGAAGAAAGAAGAAAGAAAGAAAGAAAGAAAGAAAGAAAGAAAGAAAGTAAGAAAGAAAGGAAGGAAGGAAGGAAGGAAGGAAGGAAGGAAGGAAGGAAGGAAGGAAGGAAGGAAGGAAGGAAGGAAGAAAGGAAGGAAGGAAGGAAGGAAGGAAGAAAAAGGAAGAAGAAAGAAAGAAGAAAGAAAGAAGAAAGAAAGAAAGCTAAAAGAATACATCTCCACCAAACCAACATTGCAAGAGATGCTAAACGAACTGCTTTAAGAAATGGAGAAGGGGAGAGAGAGAGAGAGAGAGAGAGAGAGAGAGAGAGGGAGGAAGAGAGATATTGAGGAACACAGGTACAAAGGCAAAAATGACAATGAATAGGGACCAATCAATGATAACCTTAAATATAAATGGATTAAATGTTCCAATGAAAAGAAATAGGGTAGGTGAATGGATAAGAAAACATGACCTGTATATATGATGTCTATGAGACCCACTTCAGAGCAAAAGATTTATATAGACTGAAAGTGATGGATGGAAAAAATATTCCAAGCAAACAGACATGAAAAAAAAAAAAAAAAGCTGGTGTAGCAATACTTACATCGAACTAGATTTCAAAACAAAGGCCATAAACAAGAAACAAAAAAGGTCATTCTCTTTTTTATAATTCTTTATTATCATTTGAATTTAGTTGTCTCCATTTTTCTACCACCACTATCCCCTGGTCCACCTACCCCCACCTCCCTCCTTCCATCCTTCCCCCTTTTGGCTTTGTCCATGGGTCCTTTATACATGTTCCTTGAGGACTCTTTCCTTCCTTTCCCCCATTATCTCCCCCTTCCCTCCCCTCTGGTTACTGTCAGTGTGTTTTTATTTCAATGTCTCTGGTAGTATTTTGTTTCTATTGTTGATTAGGTTCCACTTATAGGTGAGATCCTATGGTATTTGTCTTTCACCACCTGGCTTATTTCACTTAGCATAATGCTCTCCAGTTCTATCCATGCTGTCACAGAGGGTAGTAGCTCCTTCTTTGTTTCTGCTGTGTAGTATTCTATTGTGTAAATATACCACAGTTTTTTGATCCATTCATTCCTAAAGCACCCAGATTGCTTCCAGCTCTTGGCTATTGTAAATTGTGCAGCTATGAACATTGGGGTCCATAAGTTCTTTTCAACTAGTGTCTCAGGGTTCTTAGGGTATAAACCCAGCAGTGGAATTGTGTCAAAAGGCAGTTCCATTCCATACTGATTTCCACAGTGGCTGCACCAGTCTGTATTCTCACCAACAATGTACTAGGGTTGCCCTAACTCCACAACCTCACCAGCACTTATTGTTTGTTGGTTTGTTTATGATAGCCATTCTGACAAGTGTGAAGTGGCATCTTACTGTGGTTTTAATTTGTATCTCTCTGATGGCTAGTGGTGCTGCACATCTTTTCATATTTCTCTGGGCCCTCTGAATGTCATCCTTGGAGGAGTGTCTGTTCAGGTCTTTTGCCTACTTTTTAATTGGATTTTTTGTCTTCCTGGAGTAGAGTTGTGTGAGTTCTTTGTATATTTTGGAGATCAAACCCTTGTCTGAGATATCATTTGCAAATATATTTTCCCATATGGTTGGCTCCCTTTAATTTTGATGATTTTTTTTTAGCTGAGCCGAAGCTTTTTAATCTGTTGTAATCCCATTTGTTTTTCCCTTGCCCTAGAGGATTTATTGGTAAATATTGCTGAATGGGATATCTTCAATTGAAACTATAATGAGATACCACTTCATACTAGTCAGAATAGCCATCATAAACAAATCAACAAGCAACAAATGCTGGAGAGGTCGTGGAGAAAAGGGAACCCTAGTGCACTGTTAGTGGGAATGCAGACTGGTGCAGCCACTGTGGAAAACAATATGGAATTTCTTTAAAAAACTAAAAGTGAAACTGCCTTTTGAGCCAGTGATTCCACTGCTGGGATTATACCCAAGAATCCTGAAACACCAATTCAAAAGAACCTATGCACCCCGATGTTCATAGCAGCACAATTTACAATAGCCAGGTGCTGGAAGCAACCTAGGTGCCCATCAGTAAATGAGTGGATCAAAAAAACTGTGATACATTTACACAATGGGATACTGCTCAGCAGAAAGAAAGAATGAACTCCCACCTTTCATGACAGCATACATGGAAGTGGAGAATATTATGCTAAGTGAAATAAGCCAGGCAGTAAAAGACAAATACCATATGATATAACCTATAATTGGACCCTAATAAAAGAAACAGGCAAAGAAGCAAAAGACAACTAGAGACATGGAAATAAAAAACAAACTGAAAGTGACCATAGGGGAGGGAAAAGGGGGATACCAGGGAAAGTAGGGGAAGGCACAAGTCAAGGAACATGTATAGAGGACCCATGGGCATGGACAACTGCATGGAGATTGACTGTGGGGAGTGGACCGGGCAGGGGAGAGCAATGCAGACAAATGTGGGACAACTGTAATTGAACAACAAAAAATTTATGGAACAACACAGAAAATAGAGTTTTTTAAATGCAAAAGTGTTGGGAGGTTAATCAAACCTTCATTATTGTTGTTGTTAACCCTTCTTTGCTGGTGCCCCAAACATGTGCTTTGCCTCTGTAGACATGCAATGCAAATTCAGTAGGAGCTATAGCTGACAGGTGAGAAGGTAGTTGAGTCCATGGGGAAGGATGAGAACACTTGCTGTGTAATCACCTCAATACGGAGGAGACATGGCAGTCTTTCCATCCTTCCTCCTTCTAAATCCTCAGCTGTGAACAACTCTTTTTGTTCAAAGGATATTTTATACGAATATACTAAGTCAGTTATGACTGTAAAATAATTTATAAAATATTGTTTGTTTCTATTTTTTAGATGTTATTACTCTGTATTTCTTCCTAGACTAGTTTCAGAACAATGACACAGCAGACCAAAATATCCTGCTTTTTTAGAACTCATTAATTCATTACAAAGTCACATTTTCAAACTTTCTATGGCATATTTCCGTTAACTTTATTTGCCATAATGGATTTGTGTTTGATTAATTTGTGAAAATGGCACTTTCTATAATAAAAGATTGGTTAATTTGCCATTTTACTGAAATGGCTAATTGGAAAGATTTTTATATTGAATTAGCATTATCACACCATAGATTTTAAAAAACATAACTGACTCTCTATAATGTTTCTGTGATTGCTTGTTTAGTCTTTAACCGTTTCTGTGGAAAAGTGGATTATGTGTTTCAAGGTCTGATGACTCCAAATATTTTATAAAGATGTTGTTCTTTCTTTTTTTAAAGATTTTATTTATTTATTTTTAAAGAGAGGTGAAGGGAGGGAGAAAGAAAGGGAGAGAAACATCAGTGTGTGGTTGCTTCTCATGTGCCCCCTACTGTGTACCTGGCCCACAACCCAGGCATGTGCCCTGACTGGGAATAAACCGGAGACCCTTTGGTTTATAGGCTGGCACTCAATCCACTGAGCCACACCAGCCAGAGCAGATGTTGTTCTTTCTTGATTACTTTGTCCTTTGGTTTTAAACACAAATTTGGACATTTTTTATTATTATCATTTGGTTCTAATGTTTGGAACTATTAAATCTTTATTATTTGTTGAATTTTATGAAATATTTTATTGTTCTTTCAGTTAAGGAGATGCTTAAAACCAACTGCCTAAACTACTACTTTTATTGAGCTTTTCTGAAGATGGAAAATCAAAATCATCCAAAAACTGGTAAAACTGAAACACATTAATCCTGCCTTATACTTATAAATATATACATATATATACACATATATTGCCATTTATCTATTTATTTTAATTTTAAAGTTATTTTTTGTTGATACTTTTACAGATGTCTATATATATAGTTTTATAAATTTTATGTCCTTAATGTGTGATATAGTATTTTTAGGTTGTATTGTGAGTTTTATTTTTTATTGACACTATTGCAGATATTCCCTCATGTTCCCCCATCCCCCCCAACACTTGCCCCCCTCCAGCCAGCCTCATCTTCCCCCACCTTCACCACAGTGTTGTCTGTGTCCATGGGCTATGCATATATGCATATATGTTCTTTGGCTAATCTCTTCTAGTCCCCCCCATCCCCCGCAGCCACCTCTATCCCCTCTGAGATCTGTCAGTTTGTTCCATGTGTCCATGTCTCTGGTCTTATTTTGTTCATTAGATTCCACATATAAGTGAGATCATATGTTGTTTGTCTTTCTCTGACTGGTTTACTTTGTTTAGCATAATAATCTGCATGTTACTACATAGGGTAAGAGTGGTTTTGATTTTTCAAGAAAAGGACTAAATATATAAGATAATAAACACTAAAAAAAAAGGCAAACTGGCAATATTAAAAAGCAGGATGAAGAAAATGGAAATTATACTGTTTTACTAACTTTGTACAACTGAGGTAGTTCCTATGTATTTTCAAGTATATGTCATGCCTAGATGTTGATATAATTATAATTATAATTTATGCAAGATGTACTCCACTCATTCAATTAGTATTAAATCAAAGGCATCTTCTAATGTTATTATTTTCTCTTAAATCTCCTTTGATTCTTAGTAACCCTTTCTAAGACTATTCTAGTTGAATAACAAGGTAACTGAAGAAGTGATTGCATACCTACAAATGCAGAGCAGCATTCGAGGAATCACATTTGAGTGTGTTCTAATTAAAAGCTTGAGAGTGGTCTATTGTACATTAAAAATAACACATTTATGTAAGTAAAAGTGGAAGGTAAAAAAAGATTAATAACATTATGTCAGAGATGAGTAAAGGCCATGGCAGCTAATTGCTCCTACTTTAATGATATCTGAATATGGAAAATGCTCTTCAGAGTGTCATTGACCTGTGCCTTTAATAGAAAATAATTATTATTATGCTCCTGGTTTTATAAAATTATAAACTTCATACAGATAGTTATTGTTGCTTTCTATAATATGTTTGTGAGGATAATATGTTTCTTAATTATTATTAAGGTGAGGTGAATAAACCATTTCAGTATAATCTCAGGTTTTATAGAATCATGTTTTATGGATTTGAATGAACTTCAACCAAAGGAATATAATACTTGCTTATTGCAATAGACATGGTGAGATCAAATTTTTGTCAATTTTACACAGCTTATATGGATCGTTATTGCTTCTACTTCAACTTTTATGTCTTACATGAGGAATGATTCGTTTTATTTTTAATAGAAATAAATACGTTTAAACTGAAATTCATATGTCATTAGAAGGAAGTGTTGACTCAATTTAAATTGTCTTACGATTATTTGCCTGATCTTTTTAAGAAGATTTCATTGATCAAAATCACTTCAATAAAAGTGCAGTAGAAATATGTGGAGTCTGCAGGAGATATGAAACTAAATAAGCAGGTAAGGGAATGATGACACATTCTTTTCAAGAATGTATTATTACTCATAAATCAAAAATAAGTATTTGATATTCCTAATGTCTGTTCTGAGTTTCTGGAGCACTATCATTTCTTCGGTGAATGTCTGAATATCCTAACTTGGATAAAGAAAGTTTTATGAATGACTTCAAAAAATTTGTCTTAGTCGACAGAAGACCATTAAGCTATTCAGATGACCTAAAATGAAATGCTCTTTTTTTACTGGTTAATTTTTAAATATTATTGCTGAGATAGATTCATGTATGGTTGGTATATATTATTTTGACAATTAAATGTTGACTCACTAGACATGTATGTGAGATAGCATGATAATTCTAAAGCATTCTGGTGAAATTTGTCTTTTGAAGCTTTGTTTAGGTATTCTAGGTACTTAGTTTGGGTGTTTAATAAGTGCATGGTATCTCTAAATTGAGTTTGATGGGCTTCATGATATTTTCTAATATCTTATTTAAGTGTGATACAATGCTTTGAAAATTTCATAGATTCAATTTGCAGATAGAGCATTCATAGACCCTCCTTGACTTTTTGAGGGAAGAATCCTGTGTATTATGAGATGAATTTTATCTTCTCTGGACGGGGACTAATACTATTAAGATTGTTTAACTCTCTCAAGATTAGTCCCCTTTTTTTTCTGAAACTCACAAAATCAAGCCTGACTTGGGGTAACCATAAATTTTGGTCTCCAGTTTTATATTATGATTTATATTTATATTCATACCAATATGATATAAATTTTAAATATATTTATACTTGATTTTGGGTGGTGAACACACAATACAGTGTACAAGTGATGAATTATAGAACTGTGTACCTGAAACCTGTATAATATTGTTAACAAGTGTCACCCCAATAAATCCAATAAAAAGGGAAAAATAATATTATGTCCAGAAGGTATCCAGCCATATAATATGAAAAGAAACATTTATCAAAGAAGACAAGAAACATTGTACATAGGACAAAGACATCTCATCCCTCTTCAAAGTAGGCACCCTGGGACCTCACACAGTTCTCCCAATTGCCATCAACTACCCCATCATATTTTCCTGAATCTCATCATTGGTCTGAAATCTCTTCCCCTTCAAAGGTGATTTTAGTTTTGGGAAAATCTAGAAGTTGTAGGGTGCCATATCTGGGCTGTAGCAGTGCTGAGTCACCTGGGTGATTTGATGTTTCACCAAAAAACTCTGTACAAGATGTGATACATGAGTGGTTACATTGTGATGAAGCTGCCAATCACCAGTTACCACTGCTGCAGCCTTCTGAATCATTTGAATAGTTTCTGAAGAGGCATATTGAAGCTTAATGCTGTATTCGATGCAGATTCGTTGTTCTGTTTGTTCAGTCATTTTAAGTCCAATGGCCACAAAGTACACAAGTTCATTTAATGGTGTCTACTGCTGCCATTGACTAGTACAGTGAAGCATCATTGTTCACACATGCGCATTTTAGTCAGTCTCCTTTGCTGATGGTTTACATCAATGTCACATGAACCATTCTCATTATATAAACAATGGCTGGCATTTTTCTGGACAGACCTGGTATATTTTAATTATATTTTTTCTCCCCCTATGTAGAGTCTGTATGATTTGTTTTTCTCAGCAAAAATACCTCTAGAAAAAGTTGAAAGATTGAAAGCATTAGAAAGAGTTCAATAGCCTGTTGTTGTCTATGTAGCATTGATCCAAACTCACAATGTCTGGTTCTAGAGTTTGTAATAATTGCAAATATACTGCAGCAGATGCTGTTTATGTTGATCTCAGTGGACAGCTCACTGGTTCCATCAGCTGCTTAGAATAGAAATATAAAATACTGCATACATATTTCTTTTGAGGTTTGTGGCTTTAACACTGTCATGAAAAAAATTGTAGAAAATTAGGTTACACTTTTATTAGCTTTTTACAAGGCCAAATTATTTTTTAAATTGGTACATGTTATTTATTAGGCTCCATTATATCTAACCTCAGCAAATTTGATACAATCATGGCTATATTTCCTGTATAAGAAAAGACAAAAAATATCTGTAATCTCTGATTCCATATGATGATCTAGTTGCTAGTTGATATGCCTATATGAAAAATGAAAGATTGGCTTTTATTTAAGTTCAAATTCCTGTGATGCCTAACAATCTAGTTCCCAGTATCCGGTCTGTCATCATCCATTTGTGTTTCAACCAATCTCATTTTGTTCTAAGAAATTGATTAAATTGCCTGTATCATAATTTCATTTGAGTTTAACAATTTAAGCTGTCTTGTCACTGGTGTCATTGTCATCCAAATAATTCCCTAACTATCTAAACCTTATATGGTTCCATATTTGGGGGTTTAAAATTAAGTTAAGTGATATGGTCTCTGCCTTCTTGTTTATAATCTTAGAAAAATTTGGTAAAGACAAACTTGCGGACCTCTATCTGATTTGTTGGGGTTATATAATCTGTGATTTTTTTCCTGAGCTTATTTCCAAGTCTCTGTCTCCAGGCATATTACCTTTAAATGAAAGAGCAAAAGATTAGTAGCGGTGTGTACGTGTTTGTGTGTGCATGTGTGTGCCTGTGCTCATGTGCACACAGCAAGTCATAGGTCTGTATCTTAATTATGTGGAAACATTTTCTGAGGCCCTAGACCTGACACAATTGACTGAATTAAGAAAAAAAGATGGTAGAAACATATTTAGAAATAATCAATTCAACTTTAACTCAAAACCCAATGATTTGCCTAGTACACCACTTGGTACCAGGGAGAAGTTGAGAAAACAGAAAGATCTATTTTCCCAATGTGACCCTTTTGCTTCTGGACCAGCCCAATATTACTTTAATCCAGTTGCTTCTATGTAAGAGGCAGCCATTCTCTCCTCCCATGGCATGGAGGTGTGTAGATCACAGACAGTAGTGATTTCTGTAACCCCAACTGAGAAACCCTGAGAGTGGTCTGAGGGGATGCAGGAGGATTTCTGCTCCCTATTTTCTTGTCTCCCCAAACACGGGTACCTTCCAGACTGTGCACATTATTAATAGCTGTCATTTCTCTTTTTGAACAAATTACCTCCATGCAGTTTTCACTCAAGGGTACTGGAGAGTGTCCTGCCTATCTCTGCACATTAAATAACCTTATTGTGGTGCTGAGCCTGACCATGTCTCTCCCTTTCTCCATGGCAGGTGTATTTATCATTTCCCCCACTCTGACATTCCTAGCTGCAGCTGCCAGACCAGGCCTGGCGCCTTTCTCTCTGTAGATTAGTTTGCATTCTACAGGATTAAAAAGGTTTAGAGAGCAACTGGAAGTTGGCAGGAAGAGCCTGAGTTGTTTAGAAATGTCAGAAAAGTGTCAAGACTGCCAGTTTTCAGCGGGCTAGAAGGAGGGGAGAAACAGAACTACTTTTCAATCAGATTCTAGCAGACAAAACACCACAAAAAAGCAAAGATAATAAGGAGTTTTTGTATTCAGAATAGAGTAGGAAGGGACAAAGTCGGGGAGGATGGCAAAAGGGACAAACAACTCTGCTTTTCCACCATGCAGTTGAAAGTAGACGAATCAGACAGCCCAGTACTTTACACCCTGGTGTTACTCTTCAGTGTTAGTCGATCTTCCAGAAAGCAGCTATGGGAGAGAAGACAGCAAGAGATGTGTGCCTTGAAAACACACAAATGTGCCTAATGCATTTAGCAGCATCTCACTTTTCTATTTTATTTTATGCCTATATTTGGATTTCGTTGGTTATTTGTGGAGGAGGAGTTTTTGTCTTTGATGTGTTTCCTTGGAGATAGGAGACACTTCCTTACAGTCAGAAAGAAGCCTGATTGCCCGAAAATTCTTTGCAGGTGACAAGGGAAATGTACGAGGAATGCTTTTTTAATGTTGTACCCACCATACACACAATCACAACTGCTGAGAACAAAGAGGAATTGTTGTATCTGAAAACCCTAAAGGCTGGATTAAGCATGAAAAATTAATCAGAAAGTGTTCTTACTGCAGTGTATATATGGATGGATTGGCTGTATACCACCCTGCCAATATTTTGTGCTTTCACTGGAGGATGTATTCAGAGCAGCCTTGGAAAGTGTATGACTCAGTGCACCAAGAAAAAGGACGGAGACCTGAGAAACTTGGCAAAGGATTTCCTTGGGTTTGGCTGAATTTGAAATGAAAACACTCAAGTCATTTGGCAGACCTCTGCAGAAGTGATTTCCACAGTACCGTGTGCCAGCTTATATCACACTTTAGGACCTTCTTAGTGAGAGGATGAAGAGCAGAGGCAAGCAAAGTTTTTGCTTCTTTTTGTGGCATGAAGCATGGGAATAGTCTTAAAATTAGATATCAGAGGAAGAGCTTTAGTCAAACTCTTGGGCTTTTCTCTTCATTTGTAATATGTGTTGGGTGGTTCATTTGATTTTTAAGGTTCCTTTAAAAATAAAATCCTACAATCCATTTGTTAAACTCAACCCCTTGGCCTTAACAGATAGACTAGGCTATGAACCACCTCTCTGAGCCCCAGCTATTCTCTGATCACGCGTGCTACTTACAGGTGGTGTTAAGGAACGGGTGAACTCTTCTTTACAAAGATTCATTCTTAACCAGATGTTGAGAATGCAGGGGCCAACGTTGGGGACAGCTGAACATACAACAGCTCTCAGCAGGGCCCTTCCTTTTGGTCCAAGTGTTGTTTTCAAGGGCAGCAAAATTAATCAGTTCTAATGGACAGCAGGTTCCCAATGGGGTACTGGCATGTATCCTATCTGAAAGAACTGGATCTTGTCCTCTCAGCATGAATCCCTGCTCTTACTATCAAATTGTTTACCTTCTTCATGTATGAAGTCTTATTCCATCAATATACCCCTATTCTTTTATTCTGTTGGGGCAGGGGAATCAGCTCCCCTTTCTTGTTTCTGTGTTGTATGACTTAATTAGACTGATGTTGTTGACTTCTCTCTGCCCCTCACTCACATACCTCTACCCCCACCCCAGGAAAAAGAACTGAATTATTTGATTAGAATATTAATAAATAAGAACTGGGATACTTAGTTCTGCCTTTTCCATACTCTTTTCTAATGGAGACTTGCCTTCACCTTGGGTTCACAGTCTGGAATTTCTGTAGTCGTTCACATCCATTGTCACGTTTATTCAATGCTCACACTCATTCATCAATAAGCCATCTTGATTTTATCTGTAATGGCCCTCTTGTATCTCCTGTTTCCTGTCATACTCCACATACAAGTCCTCATGACTTATCATTTGGAACTGTGACTGTGAACCAGCCTCACCCCACATGAAGTAATGTTAGATGAACATTTTGTATCAATACTTTTCCATGGTTTTGGCTAAAAGAAAAAAGACAAACTCCCTTAGGCCATTCACAACTTGGCTTCAGTCCATCCTTTTCTAATTTATGATCTTAAAATGGTGTCTCCATTTCTCAGTCCTGCGTTATACTGTCTGGTCTCCATGAATCATTTATGTCATTCTCTCAACCTAAAAGTTTCTGACATTTCTTTAAGGCTTACTTCTTTCCATTCTGTAAGATTCAGCCTCAATAACACTAGTGAAATATCCTCCTATTGATATCTCTACCTAGATGGAGATAATTTCTCACTTCAAGGATTGTATTGGAATATGATGTACAACCCAACAAATACAATGAGAATTTCCTAGAAACCTTTGTGCCCATATACATCAGCTACTGGCCTCCAGTTTATATTTTAAATTGTTCTGACCATGCTGCTTGTAAGAGAATCTTTTCAAATACCGATTGTCAGGTTAAAAAAGAGTAGTCTCGGAGAACTGGTGGTGTTTTGAAACCTGATGAACATAATGAAGGCGCAGTCATCTAAAGGAGAATGTGAGTGGACTAGTAAGGGAGAAACAGAGACTGAGACGGAGTCCAAGATAAACATCAGTCTGTTCAATGTGATCTGTTACTTTCCTTCTGTAGAATTTCTAGCAGAGTGTCAAGGGATCCTCACAAGAACACGGTAAGTTGCTTTTTGTGGATTAAAGTCATAGATTCTACACTTTTTCTCCCCGAGTTGCTATTTACCTAGCCCTTAGCTGAATGATATCAGGTAACTGGTATTCTTGAGTCTATAAAGCACTGACAGGGTTTTTTTTTTAAATAAATATGGAGTTTTATCATATTTACCCACAGCTACTGATCTACTTTTGAATAGCACTGAGCACTGTATGTATCCAGATAGCACATTTTATTTTACATCAGGGCATTTCTTAAAGAACACAGAGCTCAGCACAATGGTTCTGATGCCATCAACAAGAAGGATATTGAAATGCACTGCCCCTTAAAAATTAAAACTGGCAGCATTTTTAAATATGCTTTAAAGAATAGTGACCCGGTGACCTGCTATCAATATCATACTATTGTTATTGCCAAACACTTTCAATTACAGAGCACTACCTGGATCTCATAATAACCTTTTAAGACAAGCAGGCCTAGTATTTTAAATTCACACTTGTACAGATACAGTAACTGAGGTTCGGAAGAAAGAACTGGCCTAAAATCACAGTGTTCATGAAAGGAACAGTACAAGCCTGAATCACAACATGTGATTTTTTACACAAATGCTTTTTCACTGCTTTGCAAAGTAGCATTTGTTAATATCACAGACTAAGTTAATCAGACCAAGGAAAATCAGTGCAGGTTTACATACAAGCACACACATATACATGAGCAACTCATAGTACCGAAAAAGGCAGTATTCCTCTTCCTTTCTTTTTCCTACATTTAATATTGGTGTCAATTTTTGTTTCTTGATGAAATGCTAAAACAGAGGCAGCTGCTAAGTGAAATAAAATAGTACTTATATTACAGATATTCCTATTTTTTAGAAGCATGGTGTTCATCAAAGCTAGCCAAATGTCATGTACAATGGAAATAATTTTTCTAGAAATATCCTTTTATCTCAGCCATTTCTTTTTTACCTTTATTTTCATCTGTGTCCAAAAGTTGTTTAAATATCAAATTTGAGAGTGTTTGGGGTGGAGGAATTTCCAGTGGAAAGCAATTAGGGATTGAAGGTTTTCTATCTCATATAAAATCAGGATTAAAGCCACAGTAATGGCAGTTTTTGGAACATAGGGGTGACCTGGTAGCACCTCTGGTGTCTTGACTCGGTACTCAGAAGGTCATCATGACTCCCCACCTCGTGACCCAGCCCCAGCCCCAGCCTCGTGCTCATCCTGCCCCAGCTTCCTAGAGTGTCTTTTCTCTGACTACTGGTGTCCTAGCCTGTATTCAATGCATCAGGTACCAGAGCCACTCAACAATACAGATCCAGAATCTATATACGATTTCTAGGACTGTTGTAACAAAGGCTTACAAAATGGGTGGCTGAAACAACACAAATTCACTGTCTCACCATTCCAGAGGCAGGCACCCAAGGCCAATATACCAGCAGTGTTGGTTCCTCCCAAGGGCTGTGAGGGAAGAATCAGTTCCAGGCCTCTGTCCTTGCCTAGTAGATGGCTGTCTTCTCTCTATGTCTTCATATCACCTTCCCTCTGTGTCTTCTGAAATGAATGTCGTGTACTCTTTTTTAAAAAATATCTATCCCATGTATTCTTTATCTCTGCATCTTTTGTGAGAGATGCAACACGGTCTATTTTCTTCACTCCTTCATGCCCCAGTATAGAAGCTTGCCCTGCATGGGAAGAGTTCAGAAGAGTAGATTAATAGATACACACAATGAAACTCTAAGGTAGGGGTCTTTGAAAGCAGAAGTTGAATCCCTTTGGTGATATTGCATTTCCTAAATTTTGAATTTGGCATCCTAATATTTGAAAGCCTCTCATCAGTTAAGAGCTCATCAATATTACTTGCTTAAACACACACACACACACACACACACACACACACACACACACATTCAAGAGTAAACTCTTCAAGAATATCTGAGTTTATAGCAAGGATTGAGACTATAGCCTGGTTTCCTTTAATTCATACCCCTGTCTTTATTTCAGATTTACTTTCAGTCAGAGCATTGATTTACCTTGTTTTAGTCTTTTCTCACTTTGTTCTTTATAAGCCTTTTGTTGGCTTTCTAAAAGTTATTGCCACTGAATTAGATTTTAATGGAGTTAATATATCAGTATGTTTTTTAGGGTTTTAGTCTGTGATTAATCCTAGGGAAGCTGGGTGAGTGCTTTACCAGAGGGCTGTGTTTTCTCCAGGGTGTAGCGTTATTCATGTCAGATGCAAACGAACAAATACAGAGCAGCAGGAAAAATGAAGTAAGGAAACAGGGAGTCTGGGCTTTGGCACCAGAGAAAAGGGGTAAAATTTTTTTAGGGCAGGATGATTTTCAATTTAAGGGTCTTTGATAAAGCAGGTAGACTCGAATCCTGTGGTAACTGGTATTAAAATGCTATTCATTTCTGATCTATGCCTAATGATGAATTAACAGATCTGCCTTTATATTCAATTATTTATGTTGAATCTAAACAAAAGGCAGACTGTTATGTTATACAGACCAAAGATTTACAGTTTTATTTGTGCCTCCCTCTTCTTGCCAGATGAAAAGGAGCTTAATCTTTATACAATTATTTTAAATAATATTCAGAACCAGTTAAATGTGATCCCTGATTTTTATGCATATTGTCAAGTATGCATTGCCCTCATGCCCCAATATCTATGTGTTTCCTTTCACCCGGTGGCTCCCGCTCCCTGCAGTGCTTTCTTGATTCACAGGCCAAGACGACACCCATAGCCAATTTACCTGGACTGTCCTCTCAAACACAGATAGCTATGAAAACCTGAGAAGAGTTATATAGACAATCCCATTTATATATTTTTTCTATTCAAAAGATGGCCTGCAAAATTGGAAATTCTGCCAGCTGGGCTATGATGTCAGTAGGTCCCCTAGATACATTTTATCTGCCAAGAGCATGGGTGGTGGTGTATTTCCTCCCTCAACTGTTTGGGCCGAGGGTGGGACAGCAGTGCTTTTTTTCATTCAAGATGCTTGAAGCTACAGGTCACTTTTTAAATGGCCAAAAATATCCTGCAGTACTAGGTTACTCCTGAAAACAGGCCACATTCAGAATAGGGAGCTCTGGGCTATTTCAAATGCTCTCTCATCCCCTCTCCCTGCTGCAGCTAAGGGTTATTTTTTTCTGAATATTTACTGTGGAGCATGGTGCAGCTCATGGTGATCAATCTCACAGTCTTGTGGGAGCCCCTGTGACTGACCCCGCTGGAGTTCTTTACTCGGCTCAGGCTTGTCCTCATTGAGCCTCCAGCAAATTCCTCCAGTTCAGCTCTGGTTCTCCTCTGGGCACGGGTCCTGGGGGCGTTTTCTGCACGAGTCTCATCCAGCAATTTTATACCATGTATGGAATACTGAATAAGTGGTCTCTGCCTTCTCAAAACTCAGGTAGCCATAAGAAGAAAATAAAATGATATTGGGATGCAAACAGTATCACAGCAAGTTTCAATCATTAATAACCCTTTTCGTAGAAAGCGCCCAGTGCATCAGCACTTGCCACTCATGTGAGAGGATGCATCACAACAGAACAAGGGAGAGAAAAAAGGAGAAACAGATTCTGTTAGGATTAATCAGATACTTCATCCAAGCAATGAAAATACGAAATTGAAATTTCAAGAAGGAATTAGCAATTATAAAAATAATTAAATGGAGACCTTTGAAATAGTTTAAAAATACAGTAAAATAAATTCAGTAATGCAAGAAAAAAACTTTGACATCAGTTATATCTTAAAATTCCTCTGAGCTTAGATTTTACATTTATGATTCTCCAAATTAGCTCTTGTTCACTCTTCAGGTTTCTGCCTTATGAGGCTGTAGAGTTTAAGTTTCGGATATAACCATGGCACACAAGTCCTTAGCTTAAAAGGTCACAAACCCCTGCAGGGTGTGGTCGAGGATGTGTGTGTGTTAGCAGGAGTAGGGGATGGTTATAGTTAGTGAAATAAAAGATGAAGAATTGTCCCATGATGCCTTGGCCAAGTGGATCAGTTGGTTGGAGCATTGTCCCATACACCAAAAGTTTACAGGTTCTATTCCCAGTCAAGGCACATACCTAGGTTTTGGGTATGAACCCTCGTCCAGGCATATGTAGGAAAAAACAAATTGATGTTTTTCACATCTCTCTCTCTCTCTCTCTCAAATCAATAAGAAATAATATCCTGTGGTGAGGATTAAAAAAAAAGAATTGTCCCATGATGAGTCAGATAAATGGTGCTGGAATCTGCTACAAAGACACCAGCTAATAACTGGTTAAATCTGTACCGCAACTGGACAAAACTTGGAAAAGCAAGAGGAATTATGGAAGGTTATTGAAGTACAATGTCATTCCCCCCATCTTTCTGGCCTTTTATGTATATTTTTGTGCCATGAGAAGCAAAAAATACATAAAAATCTTTGGCCAGGTTTGCATGTATCATTTCTCATGTTTTGTGGTTAGCTTTAATGTTTAGAATTCTATACCAACATCAAATCTTCACCAACATCATATATCTGTCAGCAACAAATACATTATGCATGGCTGATGGGCATGAATGACAGATAGTATTTTTATTTTATATAATCAGAGGGCTTGAAAGGAAAACTAAGATGCCATCAAAACTGTCTGCCTAGCTGTGTGCAGACGTGACCATCCTTACAGAAAGCTGTGGACATATGAGTCTCTGGCCTGTTTTCAAAGGATGTGGACATTCCTCTCTTGAATAAATCATTCTTGGTGTTTAATAACCTTTACAGTCTGAACGTGCCTTCTCATAAAAGACTTGTTTTTTAGAATTGACCAGAATTTTTCCATTTTGCTGGAAGAAATAGACTATTTTGGATTGTTTGACCATACTAATGCCTTTATAACAAGTGAATTCATTCCATGGTGGCTGTACCAGTGTGGTGAATAAGTCTTCTGAGCAGTGTTCTCTTTCCTCTTTCAAAACTGTGCAATGTTAAATTGGATTGTCTCCTAGATACTCCTTTTTCTTCCCCTATGGGTTATAGCACATCACACTAGATGGCAGTAATACCCTAGTTTAGGAGTCCATTCCATTTCTCCTCTACCCCCACATACAACCTTTCCTTGTCCAAAATAATACAGAATAAAACATGCAGATAAATTCGTTCATTTTGTACAAGGTTCATTCAGAAAAGCTGATATACAATTAAGGCTGATAAGAAAAAAACATATTAAATGATATTGAAAACTCAGGTGCTGTGGTGTTTTCTTTGGAGGGAGTAGAGGAGGAAGGTCCTCTGGTCTTTTTCTTTGTTACCAGTTTTTAGACATAGTTTAATTATAAAAGGAAATTTGATGGGCCAAAAATATAAGCTTAAATGAGGAGGAAAAGGTAGATTTCTGAGAAAAGAAAGAAGTTCAGCCATGCCAGTCGCTTATGTTTTCTCAAATGCTGTGCTTCTTCCAGCAGATTGGCTCTGCTTTTATGCAACATTAACCTGGATTTTCCAGACAGAGATGGTCAGATGCAAGCTTAGAGCCCTGCATGGATTGCCCATAAACAGTGAATAGAATGATTGGAAGGAGACCAAAACCACACCAAATCTCCTGATACAAGGAGGACCCCTTTTCATTGTGTTGTGTAAATTGAAAAATCTGCTGAGGATTTGCAGGGAGACAAATTCTGCTTCTTTAAAATATTCGTGGTCAGCTAATCCAGAGCCCCAGAAGGCCCTACCAAGTGGGAAACATCTGAGAAAAACATGCAAAACAAACAAACAAACAAGTGCTTTACTTTGATTGGCACTAATTCATTTTGCATATAAGGTAATAAAATGGTTAAATTGTTTTTATCAAAACAAACTTATCATGCATTTAACTTGATGTTACATGAATGTTGTTTTTTCACACGCCCAGTTCACATAGCCAAGACTTTATACTGGAGTTCACAGGTACTGTGCTCTCATTTTAAAAGAGTGTGTAATCACCTTTTAAAGGTTACTACCCAGAAACCTGGAGCAGTATCATAAGGAGCAGCATGAACTCACGAGTAAATATGAAGAATGTTACTCAGCTTGCATGTGAAAATGCTTAATGCATTATTTATAGACACTATTTTACCATGAGATCAAGGTCATACATTGGACTCCCGGGCAATGGGTCAAGTCTTGAGAGGCCATCCTGATAATCCCAGCTGACAGCTTCTTGGACAGAGTTAGTGTACTTTAAGTAGATGTATTTCCAACTTGGAGGGAACAGGGAAAACTGTTTTTTTTATTAGCTAGCTACACATTTATCCAACTTGATCACAACTCATTAGTTTTGATAAGAAACAGTTCATAGAGTTGGGAGGTGTTATGTTCAGATTCTCTCTCTCTAAATTCTACAAGTCATTCTACTAACCTTTTCTCCTAGCAAGTGTTCCTTGCCTTCTACCCTTTGCCAATGACATTTCCATATATTCCAATGTCCAGAGGAAAACAGCCTCAGTAACAGTGTAACTTATAAGAAAATACTGGAATCTTAGGGCAGTGACTTTAGAATTTTCAATGAAAAAATATTTTCATACCTTTAATTTGTTATTGGGCTGCTTTGTTGTGTCTCCCTTGGGTTCTCTTGTATAATACAGAAGATATAGGCCTGCCTGTTCAAGTAACCTAGGGATACAATATGGCGATCCTGACCTAGCATTGGCATACAGTGGTGGGGTTAGAGGAAGTTGGCCACTCCTGTGTAGACAATAGGGGGTGCATTGTCTGTAGATAAGTTAAAGACCACAGTAAGCTTAGTAACAATAGGTCTGGTTTCTATTAACATCATGCACCTGTAGTAATAGTCCTCCAAGTCAAGCAGATGCTTCCTGCTCCCTGCCTCCCCCTGGAGGGCTGCTGAGAAAGGGAGAGCTCTTGATGCCTTTGCACTACTAGCTCAAAGAGGCTGTATTTTTTATTTGGGCTTAAATAAAAAAATTAAAAAGGCACAAAAATTGTATCATCCTGCCTTTGACCTGGGATTTTCTCCAAAATCTTGGAAACACACTTATTCCTATCTTATTTTTGCCTATGTTCAGGATCAGTAGATCAGGAATCAGTCAAAATAACAAAAATCCTTCATATTAATTAAATGTTGTAAAATCAAAACCTCCAGAAAGAAGCACCCCTATTTAATAAACAGTGGAATTCAGGATATTAGAAGGCGGCAAAAGGAGCCTTCTGTGGCGGGATGGCTGACAAGGAGCCATCGCCACGCTGGTGCAGGTCAGGATAGCCTCTCAGCAAGCATCTCGGGGCGTCGCTGTCTTTATCGAACACCTCTGCGTCAGGATGTTTCTAGGCAAATTAAAAAGATTTAAGATTGAATTTATAATAAAAACAATGTGTAAATGGAAAACAATGTTGCTGTCATTCGTAGATCTTGGAAAGGCACATAAATAGGATCCATAATTACAAGCATAGGTTTTGAAACCCAGGGTTTTAGTCCTGACCCCACCATCTATTGAATGTATGACAGTGCTTTAGTTTCTTTTTTTAATAGTAATTTTAAATCTTTATTTATTTATTTTTTAAAGATTTTATTTATTTATTTTTAGAGAGGGAAGGGAGGGAGAAAGACAGAGAGATAGAAACATCAATGTGTGGTTGCTGGGGGACATGGCCTGCAACCTAGGCATGTGCCCTGACTGGGAATCGAACCTGGAATGCTTGATTCCCAGCCCACGCTCAATCCACTGAGCTACACCAGCCAGGGGTGAAAGTGCTTTAGTTTCTTAAAATTTTGTTTTCTCATCTGCTAAGTTGGTATACAAATAATATAATAATGGCATATTACAAGGTCATCATTAGGTTTAAATGATATGGTGTAGAAAAAAGCTTAACTCCGTTCTTGGCACACAAACTTCCAACCTTTCTTAGCTATTTGACTCCATGTAGAGTTCCATATGCACAGTGGGTGATAGAATAATAATTCTTTTTGGGCTAGACTAGCTACCAATGAAGTCAGTAGAGGGTTTATGACACTTTAAGTAAATGATCTCTATATCTCCTCATCTTATCTTTCTTATTCTTAAAAAAATTATAATATTTCTATATTTACCCAATTTCTTACCCATTAGTTCTAATTGTTTAGTCTACTACCTCTGGCAAGCCTCTCACCTCCTAAGATGGTTGGTGAATTTTCCCCAGTGAAAGAAGAAAAAGCAAGATCAGTATTGAATGAAATAAAAGGAGTTTCCATGGGAAGAGAATAACTTGATGTCAGTCTCATAGTACAGTATGGGTTTAAAGAGAGGGGAGTAGAAAGATAACTCTACTCAAGGTTTGGGGCAAAGCGTGAGCAAGTGACAGAGATAGGGAGAGAAAAGGTGAATGTAACAAGGAAGGAACCAGTCTCATTGCTGTGGGAAGGTGTGTACTGAATAAATCAGGCTGGATAGGCAGGACACCTAATCATGCAGAGCTTATAATACTGGAAAAACCCTATTGACTGAAAAAAGGAAACCACTTGGGATTTGAGATTCAGGGCTGCTGCTGAGATGCAGGATGTGTTCTAACGCTAGAGTTGCAGCTAGAAGTTCCAGTTAGGGTCTGAAAGTGCAGCTGTGGCTAGGGTTAGGTTTTGGAGCCATTCATGCATATAAGTGAAAATGTATATATATACACATTATATGTGTGTGTGTGTGTGCGTGTATGTATATACATTTATGCATATATATGTGAATGCATAAATTTCAGCAGATCCAGATTCCTTAAAGCTAATCAGTGGATTTCTATTTAGGAGATTATCTCTCACCCCCACCACATTCTCTGTGCCTCCCCCCCCACACACACACACGGCTATATGGATAAAATATAAGCAGTGACTAGTCCTGTTACAAGAAATGCTATTTGCAATGTTTGCTAAACTACATAATAAAAATAACTAACACATATTTAATTCAGGCACTGTGCTAAAAGCTTCATATATGTTATGTAATTTGACTTAAATCTAATGGAAAGGGAAGAGAGATTACAGTTGGGGTAGACAGTGGACTGGGATCAAGAAAACCAGCTAGCAATCTGTTGCCAAAATACAAATGTGAATTGATGAAGCTCTGGAGTATGATAAATAGAAGTGGGAATGGAAAGGAGGGAGGAAAATGTGAAAAATATTACAAAGAAGAAAGTGATGTCACTTTGAAAGAGACCGGGTAGGGAGTGGTTTCGGAGAGGAAACAGTGGAAGATTGTTTACAAAGTTTGTAACTGGAGCTACAGGAACCAGAGAGTCAACGAAATGTTTGTCAACTGCAATGTGCTTATTAATTTGAGATTTTATCATAATATTTTACCTATCCATGCAATTCTTCAAGATTATTTGACTGCCTGTTGCACATTTTCTCCTTCCTCTGTGGTCTGCTTTAAATAATATCTTTCTAGTCTTTCTCTGATTTTACTCCTTGTTTCCAAGCAGATGAGAGGTAAAACAGGGCTATGGACTGGCTTCCTTCAATGATATCAAAGCCCGTGACTGGCTCGTTTCCAATCAAGACACGGTTTCTTTAGCAACCAGCTTCATTATTTTTTGTTTTTTTGTTTTGCATTTTCTCTACTAAGAAGTACAAGTTAGTTTACATAGACTAACTGAAGCAAAGTATTCACTATACTCTATGTTTTACAATTTGGCTTGTCTAAGGCAGCGATTTTCAACCTTTTTCATCTCATGGCACACATAAACTAATTATTAAAATTCCACAGCACACTAAAAAATATATTAAATTTCTTCCTAATCTGACAAGAAATAAGTGTAATTTTGATTCATTTACACCAGAAACCTATTGTGTTGGCTGTTGTCATTTTTTTTTTAATTTGACAATCTAATGGAAAAGAGGTGTATGCCCCTTGACTAGTCAGGTATTGCATGTTTTAAAAATTCTTACAGCACACAGGTTGAAAATCGCTGGTCTATGGATACCCCAGTGTTTCTCTTTCTTCAATAGGTCAAGATCTTTTGTTTATTTCTTCTGAGTATTTTAAGGCATAATTTAAACAAAATAAACTAGGTTACAGAAAAAGTGATTTCTTCATGAAAGCAAAACCTTTCACTGTATCATTTTATAAGGCTGACATTATAATAGGTAATTTGGTGAGATGAGAAGATATTAACAATGGCCTCTTGAACCTTAAGTTCAAAATGAGATCATAAAAGAATGATTTACTTTTCTGAAATCTTCCTTTCTCCCTTCTTGTCATTCTTTAACTGGCATTCTCAGATAGAAACATTATGGTCATTTCTACACTTCACACTATAGGACTGATATTTAGGTAAAGGAGATAATGCTTGTTTCAAATTCAGGGATGAGGTGGGGATAGAAATGCTACTTTTTCTAATGTGGTGAGTTTTGTGGAGTAAAACTAATTGTTACGGCTAGCCAACTATGTGTCAGGCATTGTATGAAAGAATAGTTTTTTGGTACAAAAATATATCATCGACCCCTTCAGCTTTTTTGTCCTAAGCCTTTTTTTTCTTTAGTACCAATCCAATTCATATTTTAGAGTTGCCAATAGAAGAGTTACAGAAATAATGACTAGAAAAAATTCAAGACCATGACTTGTTTTCTCACTTGTATCAACTCATATTTTAGCAGTTGCATAGTACTTGAAGAATTTAGGTTTCGTGCAGCAAATGGGGATTTTAAACAATTTAAAATGGTTAGATTTATGCTGGGGCTGATAAAGTCTAGGCATACATATACATAGCATTTTTATTCTAATTTTAAAGGGTTTGTTAAAACTCAAATGATTTAGAGACTTGGGAATTCTTAAAGTTTTAGAGAATAGAATGTCCTAAATCTAATAAAAATACGGTGGTCAGGGTAGACCTCATGAAGAAATGATGAAGGCAGTTTGAACAGAGAATTGAAAGAAATGAGGGAAGAGTCATGGGAACATGTGACAGCTGAAGGAAAATTTCAGCCAGAGGAAATCTCCAGAGAAAGATCCCAAAAAGGAAATGTGTCTGGGCCCTTATAGAAGAGCAAGGAGGCTGAGATGGAGAGAACGATGCCAGAAGAATTAGTCATGAGGTCAGAGAGGTATTGGGGCCCGGGTGGGAGTGAGATAACGGGTGGGGTAGGTCATTGTGAGAAACCATAAGGATGTTGGCTTTCATTCTTAAGAAAGTGTTTTGCTAAATGCCCTTGCATATAAATTACCAACAGTATATCATTCACATACTTAGACGTATCTACAGCAGGATTGGTATTTATTTTTCATGAAGAGCTGGATAATAAATATTTTAGGCTCCTAGGCTATATGGTATCTGTTGCAAGTACTCAACTCTGCTATTGTATTGCAAAAGGAGTGATAGGCAATAGCCATAAAGTGGGCATGGTTGTGTCTTAATAAAACTTTATTTATAAAAACATGCAAGCAACCCACAGGCTATAGTTTGCCAACTTGCAATTTAGAGGATTAGTCTGATTTATTTATAATTATTCTAGGAAAATTATGCTAAAGAAAAACAGAAAAGAAGTTAACATTGATTGATTATCTACCATGTATCAGCTTGCATTCCAGGTATTATATGCACGTAGTTTTCTATTTCCATTCTTATTATTAGCTACTTGTCCAAGACATCTTTGTGTTTCAGGAAAGTAACTTCTAAGGCTTCCTCCCTAATTTGTCTTACTTGTACACTTCCTCAATATATTCTCCCACCATGACCTTTTAAAACATAATCATACAAAGTTTTTAAATAAAGAATAACACTGTTCATATAATATCTTCTAGAAAATAGAACAGAAGGGGTCAAATCCCAAATTGTATTATAAGATGATATAACTCCCCCAAAAGATTTATTGTTTCAATGTAATTGCTATCACAATTCCAACAGGATTTTTTTGAAGATACAGACAAGATGATTCTAAAAAGGATATGGAATAACAAAAAATATTTTAAAAATTTTGAAAAGGAATAATAGGGTTAGAGAAGTCACAATACTCAATGTTAAGACTTATTTATGGCTACAGCAATCAAAACTGTGTAGTACTGACAGAAGGATAGTCAGGTGGACCAGTGGAACTAAATAAATAAATATGAATGCACACAACTGATTTCACAAAGAAAAGAACTGATCTTTACTCAGCCTTTCTTATGATAATTATTGTATCGCTGTCATGCTTTTAGTTGGTTGTAGTGTAAGTGCCTGATATTAAGCTCTTGATTACCAAGGCATTCCCTTCAAAAGACATCTATTGAATAAATGTATTTCCATCTGCATGACACAGCTACTAGTAAAACAACAAAAATATCTGCCTTCAACCCACACAGTTGCCCTTTCAGAAAGCCCTAGGCAACGTAAATAACTGACTGCTTGTGTGACCTGGCCTCCACTCTCTCATGCTTTAATTCTTGTTCTGATGCTTCAAATTAGCCAATAATTACCAACTCTACAAACCCCAGACTTCCTACCCTCATAACCTAATAAAGGCAGAGCCCCAGGTCCTTCCTATTCACTCCCACCACCGAGATTGCTCTGTGGTCCTCGGGCATTCAGTGTACCCTCCAGGACCCATGAGTAATACATTTTGTCTTTTCAAAGTTCCCTTTTGAAGTTCATCTTATGGTCACAATAAGAAGCACAAGGGCTGGCTTCAGCTGAGAGCACTACCATCAATAGGCTGAGACTGACAAAACATTGATCAAACCCCAAGCTGTAATAATCCTTGATTCTGCTGTTTTTCAAACCTGGCTCATATTACACCTTTACTTACTCTATTGAAACATTTCTTTTTTTTTTTGCTTAATCTGTCAACTCTTTCTTTGAGGCATATCCAGATTCTGACAACTTCTTACTTCCTCTGCTGCTGTCACTGCAGTCTGGAGCATCATCATTTCTCATCTAAACTGTTGCAGTAGATTTGTAACTGATGTCAATACTTCTACACTTTCCTGTTCTGTAGTCTAGGAGCCAAACAGTTGCCGAAAGAGTTATTTAAAAAGTAAAGATCCATTATATCAGTCTCTGACTCAGTCCCAAATGGCTTTTCATCTCATTGAGAGTGTAATCAAAGTCATGACCATGAGCTTAGAAGATCCTGTATGAACTAACTGTGCTTCTACAATCACTCTGCTCTCAAATACTCTCGCTTGTTGACTCTTCTGTAGTCACAGTGGCTTCCTTCATGGTTCTTGAACATCTTAAATATCCCTACCATCATAGTTTACGCATTTGCTATTTCTTGTGCTAGAAATTGTTTTTGTCCAGGACTGAAAAAGATTCACTCCCTCATTTTCTTCAGGTCTCTGCTAATATGGTGTCATATCAGAGAGACCTTTCCCCACTTCCCTATGTAAAAGTAACCTGCCCATCCTGACATTTCCAACTCCTCCTACTTGCTTTACCTGTTTATTTACTTTTGGCATATGTAACCTACAAATCAATTTATATATATGTAAATAAATAAAATTTATGAAGGCAGAGGTTTTTGTCTGTTTGTTTATTGCTCTGTCTCCATTATCTAGAACTGTCCCTACCATATCATAGGAACTCAATACATAAGTTTTTAATGAAAAATTCAAAATCTACAATTTCTGACTTTTATGACTATAAATTTTGAAAGTGCTTTTAATAAATAATTTAAGCTATATGAAGTATTTGTTCTTTTTATGTCTTTAACATAAGCCAATATTTTAATCAATTTTCCCAAAGTTCTTTCTAGGGTAAATTCATTATGAAACTCATAATGCATATTTTCTATGATTTATCATTATTACACTGAGAGTCTAGATTCCATGCTCAATAGGCTGCTTATTTTCCTTTAGTCCTTTACCAAACATTAATAAATGCTACTTCTAGGCTTGTGCTGGTTTTGCCATGTGTTCTAACTAGTCAGTTTTAGTACAAACACACTTAATTCAAAGAAAAATCAATGAGTTGATTTGGGGATTTCTCCCCATTCAAATGTCTATATTGTTGCTTGGATTGACAAGATCATGCATTTTCATTTTGAAAAGAAGATGACGAATATTTAATAACAAATATATCTTTCCTTTCTTATGAATTCAAAGACAAATATAAAACTTCAAGTAATGATTGATAGTTGTCACACTATCTAGAACTTCTGTCAAGAGACTTCTAAATGGAATGGAGAGCCTTTGACTTTTTTATGAAAAATCAAAAATAAGAAACAAGGCTGGAGTGTCTCAATAAATTTATGTAACATAAGGGCCAAGAATTGGTTCTTCTCTATTCATTGATAATGAGACTAAAACAGTAAATTAAACAAAACAAAATTTAAAATGAATGGGTAAGCATCCATTATATACATAATTCTGTAGGAAATTATGATCAGCAAAAAAAAAAAAATGCTTCTTAAAGAAAGAAACTGTTTACCCTTAAGTTGTCTACAATCTAGGTTACAGTACAAGCCAAACCCACAACTCCCACCACACGACAACAGATGAAAGGGAGACAAATTATTACTGAGTTTTGGGTTCCAAAGCCTCTTAGGGACATTGGGAATTTGTGGGGAATCTAAAGAAGAACCACAGAGATGATTAAAGAGTATAAAATGGAACCTTTGAGGATAGGTTAAAGGAATTAGGATTATTTAGTTTGGAAGCGAGGTGATTAAAAAGTGGTTTCATAATAGCTTTAAAAAATACAGTGCTAGCTAATTGATTATAGTAATTAGCTATTTTCCATAATGAGAATAAATGGGAAAAATATGCTACCTGACAGATTTGGGTTAAACATATAGTAAGGAGGAGTTTTTAGAGTTTGGAGATAGAATGGGTGGTCAAAGTATGATATGATTTCTTTTTGGCTTATTTAATCTTTAAAAATAATGTAGGGATCCATACAGTTTACATGCAAAGGCAGAAAGTTAAAAGCAGTCATTTTTAAAGGCTAGAGCACCAGAGAATTTCTCAAAATATTTTCTAGATATGTGACCCTTTGACATTGTTCAACATTTGTCATGTTTTATAAGAGGTTCAGTGTCAATTCTGAATAAGAAATCCTGCACCTTTCCCTCTCATCTTTAATTTTCATACAACATTAATTATCTCTACAGATTGAAATTTTAAGTGATTAGTATTTTTTATTCACTATAATCAGGCACACAAAAATATCACAAAGGATTGCATCATTTTTTTTGTTTAGGAAGTATTTCATAGTTTGTTGGTAGATGATGGATAGTCTTCTGGCAGGTGAAGCCAGATTGACAATAAAAATTACTTCCTCAGGGATTGCAATTTATCTTACATTTATTTTTTCCAAATAGTTTTTATAGAAAAATATTAAGTATTCAGGCTAAGTTTTACTTTTTACTTATTAAAGCCCAGTCATAATAAAAAAATGTTTAATGCAAGATTATGAAAATAATTTTTTTCTAGTTCAAAAACTGTAGTTCAGTTGAAAGCTCGTAAGAGGGGGTGCTCTGACAAAAATCATCACTCTCAAAGCTTGAACAAAATTTGAATCCTTCCAAACAACTTTTAAACAGCCTAAGCAAACCCAAATTTATTTAAAAACACAACTCTCATTGTTTGTTTTTTTAGTGGGTTTTCTTCTTGGCAACAAATTGCCTGAAGTCTTAATAAAGTTGGTAACCTAAATGCATTTATGAAGAACTTGGGCCAATGCTAGGGAAACTATTCACTAAGAAATTTTAGAATGATTGCATTTTAAGTAGTGTTTTCTTTATGAGGTAGAATTAAATTTCTGTGGAGCAAAACAGCTATATATGCCTTATCATTGGAGTATGCTTTGAAAGATCTTAAATGAGATTATGTTTCTCATTAATGAAACAAATAAATCTGAATTTATTTCCTAAAAAGACAAGATATTCCAGTAATAGTGTTTTAAAATACACTCCTGTGTATTTACCTACATTACAGTATTTTATAGTAATAGAAATCTTGGCCATCAAACATATCTTTATTAATTTTCCACTGTACACATACAAATAATAGCCAAGCTCAGCATAAATTTTCTATGTTTTTCAACCCCCATCACTTCCCTATTTTTCTTTATTTACTATAATGTTAGAACCAGCACTTTGACCACCTTGTTGATACAATAAATCATGCATGTTAGAGATAAAATGGTTTCTTATTCCATGAAACTGTTTATATTTAAACTGAAAAAAAATTAAAGAAGGAAAGAAAATAATTTACTTTATTTTTATTTATCTCACATTTAGATGTCTTACTCTTGGAATTTAAAAATAATAATAAAAAACACTCGGTATTAAAATAATGATTTAGCCATGGTGGTAATGAGATAGATGGTATTCTGAAAAGGAAAATTTAACTGACTTCTGCACTTCTGTTTACAAACTCCTATTCTGTAGCATTCTGTTGTCAAATTGCAAAAAGGATATATCTAAGAAAATTGGAAGTTTTGTTTAACAATAAAGATTCATGTTGGAGTAGTGTGATTCTTCCTGAATATAATACATGCAATGAGAATAAACTATTCTTTAAATTCTTTACATTCTACTCTACATTTGTTGGGATTTAAAAAATTGTCCACCTGAATAAAATTATCACCAGTTTTTTACCTCTGAAGTTTTCAGGGATTCAATTCTACCAAGGTTCCACTTAGGAAAAAATTAAATTTCCACCCTTGTCAGCTGGGTAGGTTTTCACAGAGTCGTAACAAGAGAGCTTAAACCAGATGGCAGTGTTTGTCATCTACAAATCTATTTTGTAAAATATTTAGGTGTGCTTAGAAATAATAATATGGTATTTTTATAGGTCAGGCTACAAATTGAAGGCAGACTATGTGGCAGAAAATATAAATTCATGGGTCAGGTGACAACCTATATTTTTTCTCTAAATTTACAAATAAGATATTTCTAATATCAAAGGAATTATTTGACTCACTATTAAATTGGTATTAAAAATGTATTACTGAAAAAACAGACATGAATTGAGATTCTTTAAGACATAGAATTTTACTATATTTTATATTATTCACAGTAAGAGTTAGCACCATTGAATTAAATCTAATGAAAAATAAATCTAAAATGTCTTTGATCTTGGGAAACTTATGATGAAGAACACTGATACACAAAGAAACACAAAAAGAGGTCAGGTCCAATGGCAGGGTAGAAAAAGACCCAGAACTCAACTTTTCTCATGGATGACAAAATATATACTTACATATATATATTACATATATATTGCAATTTCTCCTGAAAACCAACTGAAGATAGATTAAACAGCTTCTGCACAAGAAATAAGAGAGTGACTCAATAGAGAAGGGGCAACCTACAGTAGGAAAGGATATCACAAAGGGGTTTGTATGAAGGCTTTCCTGCCTTGAAGCACAGCAATAAAACAGCATTTTAAAGAGTACCTAGACTGTATGTGAAAAAATCCATTCACTAACTCCAAGGCAACTGCCAACTCTAGGGAACTATTAGAACCCAAATGAAGATAAACCCAAAGAGACCCACATCAAAACATGTCTAATTAAAATGGCAAAATTAAAAAAAAAGAAAAAAGAATGTTTTTGAAGGCAGCAGTAGGAAAACAGCTAATTGCATACATGAGAAACCCCATGAGTCAATGAGTTGATTTTTCAGCAGAGACTTTTCAGACCAAAAGAGAGTGGCAGAATATAATGAAAGTGCTAAAGGAAAATAAGCTACAACTTAAAATATTCCACCCAGTAAGGTTATTATTAAGAATTAAAGGGGAGCTAAAGAGTTTCCCAAGATACAAATGTTTCAGGATACAAAATTAATATAAAGACATCTGTTGCTTTTATACACAGTGTATAAAATGGACAATTAGAAGGACAAACTGATAAAAACAATGTCATTTAAAACAATCAAAAATAATAAAATACTTAGGAACAAATTTAACTAAAGCAGTGAAAGAATTATACTCTGAATACTATAAGATACTGATAAATTAAATATCACACAAACAGAAAGATTTACCATAGATAGAAAGAATTAATATTATTAAAATGCTCATATTACCCAAAGCAATGTACAGATTCAATAAAATGCCTATCAAAATACAAATGCCTTTTTTTTTCACCAAACTAGAACAAAGAATCCTTAATTTTACATTGGATCACCACAGACCCCCAACTAGCCAAGGCAATCCTGAGAAAGAAGAACAAAGATAGACATAGCACGCTCCCTGGTTTTACACCATACTACATAGGTATGCATAGCAATTAAAAGAAAATGGTACTGGCACAAAAAGAGATGTATAAATCAATGAATAGAATAGAGTGGTCAGAAATAAACTTATATGTTCAATTAATCTATGGAAAAGAATGTAAAGATATACAGTGAGAAAAAGACAATCTCTTTAATGTATGGGGTTGGGAAAACTGGATGGTATGTAACAAAATAAAATAAAAATAAGACCACATTTTCATTTTACAGGCAAAAATAAAATTCAAAGTGGATTAATGACTTAACTGTCAGACCTGAAAGCATAAAACTCTTGGGAAAAAAATAGGCAGTAAACCCTTTGACACCATTCTGAGAAATAATTTTTGGGTATGCCTCTCTAGGTAATGGCAATTAAAGCAAAAACAAACACATGGGCTTATCACAAACTAAAAATCTTTTGAAATGCAAAAGAAACCATCAACAAAACAAAAATACAACTTACTGAATGGGAGAAAATATTTGCTAGTGATATATGTGATAAGAGGTTAATATATAATATATATTAAGGAACTCACAAAACTCAACTTCAGGAAAACAAATAATCCTATCAAAAAGGTCCTCAATAGATATTTTTCCAAAGAAGAGATACAGACAGCTATCAGACATATGAAATTAGGCACAATCACACTATCATAAAAATGCGAATACAAACCACAATGAGATATATCTTACACCTGTGAGAATGGCTTTTGTCAAAGTCAACCAACAACTGCTGGCAAGGATGCAGAGAAAAAGAAACCCTATGCACTCTTGGTAGGACTGTAAATTGGTGAAGTCACTATGAAAAAGAATATGAACATTCTCCAAAATGATTAAAAATAAAACTACTATGAAACCCAGCAATTCCACTTTTGGATACTTATTCAAAGAAAAAAACACTAATTCTTAAAGATGCATCTGCCCCTATGTTCACTGCAGCATTATTAACAATAACCACAACAAGGAAGCAACCTAGGTGTCTATCAGGAGATGAATGTATAAAGATGTGGTACACTTTTACAATGGACTCAACCATAAAATAATGAAATCTTGCCATTTTTGACTACATAGATTGATATAGAGGTTATTATGATAAGTGAAATAAGTCAGAGAAAGAGAAACACTCTATGATTTCTCCTACATGTGGAATCTAAAAAATAAAACAAAGTAGAAGAACAAGAAAAACAAAACAGATACAGAGTGAAATATAGATAACAAACTGCTGGTGTCCAGAGGGGCATTAGAGGACTGGTGAAAAATGTGAAGAGGACTAAGAGGTGTAAACTTTAAGTAATAAAATATAAGCCATAGTAATGTCATGTATAGTACAGGGAATACAGTCAGTATCATAATAACTTTGTAGAGTGACAGATGGTCACTAGACATATTGTGGTGATCACATTGTAATACATCATTTTGTTCTATACCTGAAACTAGCATAATATTATATGTCAACATACTTTAATAAAAATGAATTAAAAAGAAAAGCAAACAAAGAAAAGGAGGAACATGGAGGATAGAATGTCATTTGTAGTTATGTAGATAGTGAAGGGAGAAAAAAGGCTGTAGTAATATGTTTAGGCCAAGTGTTCTTGAGAAATTGCCAAACAGCCTTGAGATACAGTTTGATTTGGAAGTAATTCAACCAATACCTAGATTTAGAAGACAAGAGTTTAAAGCACAGGGGATGTGGGGCACTGCAAGACTATATTGGAAATAGAAAGGAAACTTGGGAAATTGTCTTGCAGCGACAGGAAAATGAGTGAAGAGGAAGTAAATGCATGTGCACATAAAGACAAAGCTGCCCAATCTTCTCCTCTGTATCAAGTAAAATAATGCTCTTACGATGTGCGTGAGAAATGTCCTAGGTACAAGTACAAAATAGTCATAAATATACGCTAAAAAGTTTTGTGACAGCTAAAGCAATTTCTGATTGTTAAAACAAAAACATCATGCTCCTATTAACATCACTTGGGTGGAAATAGCTTTTGGCCATTGTTATATCCTTGCTGCTTTTAATTTCCGAATATACTTGGAACAAGCACGTGACAATATCATGAATCTTCACAAGAGCAGTATTTATAGACATCTAAAGAAGGAAGTATATATGACACACATACAGATAACACATAATCTGTAGTTTAAGCCTATGCCAAATTCAACCTCTATTTTTATTTTCATTTTCATTAAAATATATGTGTCATGTAGTATGACAAATATAGACATTTATTGAAGACACACAACATAAGAAATATTGCACAGAGTACAATGATGCCTCTATCCCCATCAAAAGAGGCACCTTGGGACCTCACACAGTTCTCCCAGACCTCTCAGGCCTCTTCCCTCTCTCCAACATTCTGCAAAATCCTGTTTTGGAATTGCAATCAGCTGCCCCCTCATATTTTCCCAAATCTCACAGAT